>JAJGXB010000268.1:12028-34974 GCA_020882725.1 Aphelinus certus
GCATTTTTGTGCGACCGCACATGGGAGGGGAGCATGCGATGGAATTGGAGCTAATGTGAAACGAGGTGCTAAACGAGCAAGCTTACAACGCTCTGCAAATAATCATATTTTAACCGCAGAAGGTTTATTTGAATGGGCAAGAAATTACTGTAAAGAAACCATGGTATTTTATAGTAAAAAAGAAGATTATGAGCAAGCTAAACTGAAATTGAAAGAAAGATTTGATAATTGGTTTGATATACAAGGTACTCTGCAATTTCATGCGTTCATACCAACTTCCGATGACAGACTGATGGTCAAAAAAATTTCATCTGCTGAGGAATATGAAATTTTTCCTAGATCAAAACGAACTGACGAAAAAATAGTTCAGTTGAAACATAGTACGGCAAAGTCTTCAACATCAAAGCCATAACAGAGGTCAAAGAATGTGAAATGAAATAATGTCCATATCTCAGTCCATAACCCAAATGAGTACATGATCTACGCTAGATAGTAGTTTATCCAACAGATAAAGACTTGTATGGATATCAAATATATTCCGATTTCGGCACTCTTGTAAGCAGAAGACTTGAGCTGGAGCGCGTATGGAGTCAGCTCGGCGCGGCACGGCGCGGCCCGGCCCGACGCGGCGCATTTTCTCATGTTCGCTACTCAATTACTCGAATACAAAAAAAAAGTATGTTTTCAAAAGGTCTATATCAACGTAAAAAAACCTCAGCTTTCGATCTAGTTTACTTAAAAAAATTAAAAAAAATAGGTTTTCGAGATATGGCCTGTTTTATATTTTTTTTCTGTGAAAATGTGAAAAATTTGGAAAACTAAATTCACCATCGGAAAGCTGAGAAAAAACTACATTGATAGCATATCCAACATTATTTAGATATGGGTCATATAGAGTCGAAAACAAGCGTCGAAAACGTCAGGTTTCAGCGTCCGCACGCCGGCTCTGGAGAGTTGACGTGAAACGCCCCATAGGTGCTACGTGAATACTCGAGCAGGTTAATGCCGAATCATTGAATGTTAGTGGGGTGCGGCATTCGTCGATGTGTGTCGATGGTTAATGTTTCGGCATTAACAGCTAAGGTAGCATCTTAGCTGTTAATATTTTGTTTTCTCAGTGTATGCTTTGAAATATTGGTAGAATAAAAATCCAAAATATTGATTCCCATTTTTTGGCCGCCATTTTGCTGAAAAAAATCATAGTCGAAAAGACTCAACGAATTTGGAAAGTTCAAATATTTTGTGCACTTTTGTGCATATTTGCGACACTAAAAATAAAATTCCTTCTTCCTCTGATTCTGGATTAAAAAAAAGTGCTCCAAAAAATCGCATTTTTTATTTTAATTTGTCATTTATTTATTGAAAATCAATTTGTTCAGTCTTTTTAACCATTGTATCGTGTAGAGCATACCCGAAAATAATAGGAATGTCTATTTTTCAAAAAACCTTCCGTCTTATTCATCAAAATATTTAAGCTCGAAAGTACCAATAAAATTTCTGTAATTTGGGACTTAATGGGTTAAAACTGGGGCTAACCAAAATGTTGTCACGTGCGTATTTTGCTCGGACGTCGCTCGTATGCACACGAGCCATGAGTTTCGGGTAGTAGCACCAGCCCATTGGCCCGTTATAATAATAGCGCCCTTTTCAAAAACTGATTCGCTTGCGCCACAGGGGGGAGCTGCATTTGCCACCTGCCAAAGGCCCTATAAAACATGATACCGAGAAAGCCTACGGTCCAGACAGCAAGGGTCAACCCTTACGGTCCAGGAGAAGGCGCACCACGTTGGATACCAAAATCCAGCATGAGCACCGAGCCCAGCACCGGCGATAGAAAGTATAGGTCATGACGCAACGCCACTAGCAAAGGGGAGAGAGTATGCATTTTCCGAGCTTTACAGGAACGTTCCTCGGGGCACGCTTACGCTGCTGGAGCGGACATGCATTTGCCACCTGCCCAGGACCCTACGTTAAGTGACTCCAAGAGCACGCAGTCCGGAGAGCAGCGGTCAGCCCGTGCGGTCCAGTTTAAGCAGGAAATAGGGCATTGGGCCGTGTATTTCGACTCGGCAGAACTAGCGAGAGCGCCATGCCCGACCCTCGCTGTAAATATGCTAATGAGGCTGCAGAGCATTGAAGCGTAAGAAACAATAGGCGCCGCGGCAGCAGCTCTTTTGATAACATTTTTCTCCCTGCCAGAAGCGAGCATCCGGACTAACAACATTTATGTATTTGGGGCTGAAAGATTCCAGGAAACGAGCTGCGTATGACCATCTTAGGTAATCCGGGAGCCAAAATGTACGCATTTCGACGCTCGTTGCAGCCGTGCAAACAGAAGCACCCCTACTTATCCTGTCAAATAGAGCCATTAATTTAGTAGATTCATTGCCTCACTTCTCCTATCTTCCCTCCCAAAACCCCTGCAAATTTCCTCTATAAAAAGCGCCAGCTACAATGAGAGTGCATGATTTGAGCCCGAACCTCTACTCCTCGCGTAAGTCAAGCTTGTGTTTAGAAATTGCACGCCATTACTCAGTCACTCGGTTTCGGGAAAGTTAAGTTTGTAAGCACCTTGTATTAGTTATTGAAATTTGCTTGAAGAGAGAAGTCAATAAAAGGAATTTCAATATTATTACTCGAGTATACCCGAACTCCTGTAGTAAGCTAGAGTAAAGCCATACGGATTTACTGCTTGAAAGTCCGCGCCGCGGTAAGAGAAAACTGAACGCCCGCTGCAACCGTACCTGCGACGAGGAGAGACACCACCCAACCAGCCAGCCGCCGCTGTTCTCAACACCGAAACGTGAGTAGTCATTTACATTTCCTTTCGGCAGGCGCTATTATTCCCCGATACCTCTGCACAGCGCTACGCAGTTTTCATTCACAAACTCGTATCTTCGAGATCGCCGCCCCATCCTGGCTCATGCCGAATCGAGAAATGCACGATCGTGTTTTGAACCCGGGTATGATAGAAATAGTCGCCGCGCGTAAGTCAAGCCTCACACCCTTAACTGCCGGTTTGACCGTAACAATGTGGACTAGCATTTAGCTGTTCGAGGACTAAGGAACCCAGTGAAACCTAGTCCATCTACATTAATGATAACTAGTAATCAAACGTAAGAAAAAACAAAAGCACTAGTGCGTAAAATCGCATTTTAGGCACGAAAATTGATGCGCAAATGAGCGTTTATGATCACGTCTACCATACATTAAATTATACCGCGAGGATGACCTGTATCAAAATTCACTTGAAAAACAATATTTAATTCTACAGTAACTTACTCAAATTTTAATATACTTTACAGAAAATTCGTAGAGACATTTTTGAGGTTTGAAACTTAATCCTATTTCCTTTACAGATAACGTAAACAGATATTATACTTCTCAGAATATCTAATCTTCAAACGATGAACTTATGTAAATGACACAATTATTCACAATTATTCTACACTTCAATTACATTTAGCTCGTATGCCAGACAGGCACCAAAAACTCTCCGGCCCCTGTCAACGCGAGTGGGGATCTGCATGGGCCCGTACGCCGCCCACTCCTCCCGTTGCCGATCCCGCTCCGGCTGCCACTCGTACAACGGCCCTACCCTCGGCTAAGCGTGACCCACATTTGCGCGCCCTCATTTAATTGGTGCACGCTTTTAGTTTGGTTATTCAAGCTCTCCACTGAGCGTCAGCGTGGCTGGACACCCTGTGTGGTGTTCACCAAAGAGAGATCCAACAAGGCATCTTCAATGGGGTTTAATCACAAACTGACTGATTCACATTTTGATAATCCGCCGTCAAATCATTACATACACGCGTGCGATCATCATTCATTTCTGTTTACTTACTTGCTAAATACCCACATTTTTTTTAATATATATATATATATATATGGGTGATTCTCTGTCAAGTGAGAGAGTGACAATGAAAAAAAATTCTGAAAATTTTTTCATGAATTCTAGAAGACTCCATCATGTTCCCAGAATTTTTTAGACCATATGTCCCATCCTGACAGAGGCTCAAAGTGGTGGGAGTTTGCAATATTAGACATTTTTTCAGGACCTTGGCCTCAATTTTGAGCTATCTAGAGATGTTTTAGAGCAAAAACTCAAGAAAACTTTTTTACTGGAAAAATGCCAATTTTTTTAGAAAAATTAGTTCCAGGGTCATTGGTGGACATATAGCTATCACTTATCTTATTTCCAGGCTTAAAACTGATCAAAAAGTGGTTTTGATTACCCGCAGCATAATGTGATACATACCAAAAGAAAGCTTATTTTATTCCCAAAATGTCCTGACTAGTCGCAGAGTGCTGCATTCGATCTATTTTTTGTATTCAACCAATACATTATGAGAATTAACGAAAATTTTCTAAAAATGGGTGACCGCATACGCTACTTATAAGTATGCTTGTTACTCTGGTTTTCTCATTAAATTTGATTGTTTCGTGGCACTTGTACTTGGATACAAGTTGTTACTACTTTATTATCCAAGCCCAGAGTGAGAAGTCGTGAACCGTGTCTTTTTTAATAAATTTAGTTCACATATAACCTCCCAGGGCGCACGCACACGCGGTCAATGACGAAGGGTGTCGGGCTCAAACAAAGGTCGCGGGCTAATCGTTCAGTCAAGCGTGACTGCTCGATTCTAGTTGTCGCGCTGCGCACTATCGGCACGCGCAGTGACTTCGTCCTTCGCTTTCCCCCCTCTACCTGCATAAAACGATCGCTTCGTGTAGTATCGGCCCTGCGATCCTTCGGCGGCCGCCTCGCGCCTCACGCAATCGTTGACGAGGCTGGACCTCGTCACAATATTGCAACGTCTCTTTCTTTTTACTATGAATTGTCTTAGTTTAATTATCTCAGTGAAACAAGCAAAGGGTCGAAGGTATGTGGGTGCGTTGCATAAATAATAATTATGAGCTAAACTTATCAGGACACATGCGGGTATGAGGAAATAGAAAATATAACGAACTAGATATTCCGTTTTACTGATTTCTTTTTATTGATTGAAAAAACTTGAAATTGTGAATTCGCCCTTGGCGATGCTCAAGTGGTAACCTCGCGTACTGGCTTCCGCATAGGTTAGAAAAGTCGTCCTTCAAGTCGTGGAGGTGGTGGACGACAACCACACAGCCCCACGTTCTCTCTGGCGGTGTTTCACACCGTCAGGCCGTGATAGAATTGCCGAATTGGATCCGGGTTCCTGTGGAATTAATTAAACAGAATTTTACGCGAAAATGTGTTGAAAAAAAATGAAAATAAATAACTTGCGTTAGTGATTAATTTGGTTTTCATTATTTACGAAGGGACTTGATCAAGTTTAAGCGAATTTTCCAACGGTGTTTAGTCGCGTACTGATCGCGTAAGAGATTATTTCGTTTGATGGCGCGATTTTCCGACGTGGTTTTTACGTGTACTGATCGCGCAGGTTTTCTTGAAAGATTGGAGTTTATTGGTTATTTGCTTCACGGATTTTCCTACGGAATTTATCGAGTACTTATCGCGCAAGTTACTTAGTTAATTCGCGCGGTTTTCCGACGTTATCACCACGTGTACTAATCGCGTGAATTTGATTTACTCTTGTTAAGTCGGGGAGGCCCTTTTTTAGAACCAATACATTGGATCTTAGGTCCTTTCTCGATGGCAGTCCCGCACTCTGCCAAAAGACGCTAAAACGATCGCGATGACTTAAAACTACACACGCGAACCGACACTTCCGACGCGCACGCGACCCGAATAATAATTGTATTCGCAGTTGTTTTAGAATTCAATTGAATTCTAAAACTTCCACTCGTGCGTTTTCGCCTGTTGGCTATTCCCACACTATTGTACTACCTTTTGTGCGTAATGGTCTGGAGATCGTTCACCACGTGGTCTGCTCGCTGCTTGTGTGCGAGCTCTGGTTGAGGCTGCTTTTCTGTGTGGCGGGTGAGACGAGAATGGCGTACCATCGCCACGCGGTACGCCGCTCTCCTCTCGCTTCCGCGCGAGGGCTGCGCAGAAGTGTTGCGCGCATCCCCCGCTCAACGCTTTGGCTGTACGGCTTGCCGGAGATCAATGTCTCGTGGTGGGAGCGAGTGAGAGAGTGTGTATGTATATATATATATATATATATATATATATATATATATGTGTGTGTGTGTGTGTGTGTGTGTGTGTGTGTGTGTGTGTGTGTGTGTGTGTGTGTGTGTGTGTGTGTGTGTGTATATATATATATATGAAGATTGGCCTAATGATCCATCATCCCATGCAGGTTTTACCTGCAACTATCTCAGAAGCAAAACAATGGATCTACATTTTGTACTCCAATAATAAGGATTACAGACATGGTCACGAGAGCGGGAAAACCAGCGTCAGTATATACGTGTGAAATTTATACAGTTTATCTTTAGATTTACAAATGTTTATATTCTTGAAAGTGTACACGCGATGCCTCTCTGGCAGAGGGGACGAGAAAATTAGCTGATGGACTGAAGATGGGGAAAAATGTAACTGCCACGTAATTTCCCGCACGTTCCGCTGTTAACTAATAAATTTAAAAATAATAAAATTCTAGCAGACTGAAAAATGTTAAAATTTTCAGCTTTACGTACTTTTTTTACCTCAGTTCTGATCTGAGAGGTGTCGAGCAAAGACCGTTTCTCAGTGTGAATCTTTTTGTTCAGAAACAAGTTGTTACGTCCGACGCGCGGAGTAGCGGTTAGTTTTGAATAGAATTCTACCGGGTTCAAATACCGAGCGCGTTTCCCGATTTGGCGTGAGCCAGGATGGGGCGATGACTTTTCGGTTGGAAAACAAGTGCAAGAGAGCGGAGCAGTGCAAAGGGACTAGTAGAACTTATAATAGCGGCCAGGACAATGGGAAGGGTACTCACTTTGCAGACGAGGCTGGTAGCTGGTGGCTGCTTGGGCCGGGCTGCTGTTGTCAGCTTACGGTCGGTGCTCCTCGTCACAGCAGGTCGTCAGGCTCTTCTTGCGAAGCGCGGTGAATTTGAGTGTTCTTTCGCGACTCTACGTTACTGCGCGTTTGCGCTCCCTTTTGTGACTTGCAAGATCGAGATGGCTCGATTAAATGAACGATAATTATCCTTTAGTACTGTGTAAGAAGGTAAACTCAAAGAACAAGCAGACGAATTATTTTAAACTATGAAATTCTTTATTCAGCAACTTAGATTTCTAATACTGTTTCGTTACAATTTTAACTTAGAAAATACCGACGGACAGAGCAACGCGGAATCAAAATTTAGAAGTGCGACCGGCAAAGGTTCGGGGGCGAGTGATGATCCTCCTGCTGCACCCCCCGGTTTTTATAGAGCGAGTCCGCCTGCGACTCGATTGAGGGTTAGCAGAGGGTGGCTGTGGGCCGGAAATCAGCTGCAATAATTTTGGCTTATTCCAATACATTAGGTCGATCTCTATGGTTTCTGTGAAATCGGGCAGCGGCATTTTCGATTTTTGTGCCTTCGTTAGCGGCTCCCTTCCTTTTTTATTCGTTTTCTAAGGATCGGGCAGCTGCTCTCTTTGCTTGATGTGCGCGAGGCATGCTTTATCGCTGCCCTCATACGCGGATTTTCCTTCGTAAAGTGTCCCCGGGTGGTGTACCGGACGCATAACTTTTGCGGGGCAAATGTCGGTGTTTAATACCAAGGCCTATATCGTGATGCGCTGACTTTTTCACATGGCTGCGTTTTACGATCGCCTGCTTAAAAAGAGAGGATGCATAAACCATACGTGCTACTCATTGATTAGTTGATGGCCGTTCGGGTGCCTACATTTCGCGGACGCGCGGTACGGCTTTATTCCCTCTGGTTACTCTCGCAGGCGTAACCTCTGTAGTTCCCTGGCCCCCTGCTGTGTGCGCTTGCGAAGGCCGTTTCTACGGGTCCAAGCAATGGGCTGTGCCCGAGCGACTTATGGCCCCATTGTATCGCGCAATCGCGCAGCCATAGGCATTGCGCCTTTGCAGGGCGGGGTCGAGTCGGTCTTTTTGCTTCCCTCGGACAACTTGCTGCGCTTACGTTGCCCTTATTTGGACAAGGTGCTCTAGCCTGGGCCGCGCGCTACTTGGCAATAAAGCGACATTGGCCGGCGCGCTCTCGTAACGTGGCGCCTGGAGAAGCCCCGAGCGGCACGCGACAAAGTTCACATCGGAGCTATTTAGATTGACTCTGATGCTATTTAGGCATTTATCATCTATTTATTTAATTTACTCTGTATCTTGTGAATTTTTCGTTTCCAAAATTTCAACAATTGCAATTTTTACATTCTCCAAGTTTATTGCTCATTGTGAGAATTTGATTGTTTGAAAATGAAATTAAGAAAAGTATCTCACTGTAGAATTAGACATATTCGACAAACATAAACATATTCGAAATAAAAAGCATACATAAGTAAATTAATATAGAATTTTGATCCAAAGTATCTGATATTTATGATTAACATATTCTGATTCTATATAGTGAACGAGAAAGAAAAACTGTTAAGGTAGCTTTTCTACTTCAGTATCGCTATGTTAGTGGCTTTTGCCGCAAAGGCACACGGACACGCACAGCTGTGTAAATGTCTGCGTTTTTGGCGCAAACACGAGGGAATGTGGTGGGGGCTTCCTCCTTTCTCAGCGGCTGCCCCGCAAGCGATACGCTCCATCCCTCTATACTACATCCGTGATCGAGCCAGTCGAGTAGTAAGCGTCGCTTAGCTAGCACACTCATGTACCACCAGGTCTAATTACAATAGAGCATCTCCATGTTCAACTGTACAGAGAGTGTGTTGACTTATTTTCCCCTAGGGATACGAACTCTATAACAGCACACTACACAGTCAATGTTCATAAGTGTGTAACAAGCCTTGTTCTTCTGTCTCGTTTTATTCTTGTGGTGTGGCATGGCCTGCAGATATCTGACGTTTGAAAGAAATGATACATTTATGATGATAATATTAACCCCGTTGCCAATCAACATTAATAAACACTAATAATATAAATTTGAAAAATAAAATAGTTGAGCTTGTGAGGATAACCCCTGGATGTTAAAAAAAAAAGAGTCACTTCACCTTATATCATATTTCTTTTACAATTCCATCGAATTTTCAAACAAATTTTGATCCCGAGATATTCTGTACAACATGGAATCATATGACATGATTGTGAATCAGCCCGTCGTGATAGATAATGTGAGTAATTCCATAGAAAATCCTAAAAGAAGCTGTTTGAAATAAAACATGAATTATTGATTCCGAACTAATCATTTGAATCATTAAAATTCTAACCATATCTCATGTCATCATATACTATCATAGAAATCAATGGATGTATCACAGCCTATGATATGATAGAATTTGAATTTTACCACATTCAATTATACTAACAACATCATCAGTTGAGAGTTTTAGGTTCCTGATCTACTTACAAATCTATAGAAAATGTTTTTTAAAAATCTATTGAGGAGAACTTGATATTACAGGATCTGTTTTGAATGTCATTTTCATGAGCTGAAAATATTATTTCATTTGATATTATGCTGTGCACCCTCCATAATTCCAAATATGTATAAGTTGTCGATCTTTGAGGGCTAATCCAGAGTGAAGTGGAAAAGGGAAAATTCACAAAATCCACCACATATTTATTTAATGCAACGTTTCGCCAGTTTGGTTCACTGGCCTCATCAGGCAGTAAACAATAGTTTGACAATAGCAGTGGAAGCAGCCGCAGCGGAAAATATAATATTACATTTTCATTCTAAACTGCCTGATGAGGCCAGTGAACCTAACTGGCGAAACGTCGCATTAAATAAATATGTGGTGGATTTTGTGAATTTTTCCTTTTCCACTTCACTTTGGATTGGCCCTCAAAGATTGACAACTCATACATATTATTTCATTTGTAAGTTGACATAGTTGGAATTTTCGCATACATCGCATCCAATACTGTTTGTGAAACAAGGTTGTTGTGTAAATTATCGCAAGTGACTTGTATATGTATGTATTCTACTGCGCTAGTATGTATGCTTTTCTGTCGAATTGAAAATTGAAAAATTTTTTTATATTCTTTTGAGGTGCCATCACCTCCCTAAATTTTTTGATGAAATGCTTGAACGCGTAAGTAGTGTATTCTACCAAATGAGAGTGATGGGTGGGTATTCCGGATGATGAATATATTGAAGTAAACCATTGTATGTTCAAGGAACGAACACTCTATTCGTCGGAGAATAAATACAAGTCGTTTACAGACTCGAGTATCGTCCTGGAGGGTCTAATCAAAAGAATTGTGTCCGCTGTGGCCGCGGGGCCAAATTTTCAAATTATTTTAGTCATTTTAACATGAGTTCACAGTGAGTCAGTGAGGGAGAATTGTAGCCAATTTTGCATTTTAGAAGCAGTAAAAGTTGAAAAGAATGTGTTGTTTGTTATTAATTATTTACTATTCGATTTATGGATGAAAATAGATTGAACTGAATGAAATCTAAAGTTATTTCATAAAATCTGATAAAAATGTCAATTTTCAATTATTTTCAGTGTTTTTCTTAGTTAAGATTACACTTTTCAAAGAATCTGATATTGTCTAGGGAAACAAGAAGTAATATATAAACGTTTTGTCTGGATAATTTGTTTTCCAGGAGTTATTGTTCAATGCTATATTTCATAAAAGGTTGAAAATGAAGGATTATACAATTATAGAAAATTAGCATCCCCTGTCACAGTTTTTGCCTGCTCTGAATATAATTGGTAATAGCATCCCTCGTCGTGGATCCGCCCATGGCAACGATCGATTGGTAATAATAAATTTGTATGTTGAAAACATGGACTTCAAAATTTTCATGAACTTTGATTTTCAACTTGATAAACCTCTGGGTATATAACATTCTTTGTTCTGATTCCATTTTCTGGTAATAGAATGAACTGATTCTCGGATTCACCAAGAATCGAGTAATGTAAAGACCACTGTTAAATTGCAAGTACACGATCAGCCTGAATGATTATCGCATGTCATATATTAGTAAATTTTTCAAGTTGTACTTGAAACTTTTAAATGAGATGGTTTCAGTGTTCAATCATGGCCCTGCTGGGGCTCTGAATAATTTTTGAAAATTTTTCTAATTTCATCATTTCAAAGTAGATTGATCTTATTCTAGACTATTTCGAGATGCTTGGAAAGGGAAAGTATATTGTAACGGAGTCAAGATGTAGAAATGAATACTTGTTAATACTGAACTAAATACTGAATACTGGGATTATTCTAGTCTTTCATTGTTAGTTGGATACACCGTTAAAGTATACGATATTTTTTTTTTCACTCTCAAAATGACGGCGTTACACTGTGTCGAACTCAAGTGTTTTTGGAATTTGCTTGCAATGTAACGGCTTTATTTTTTGTTTGTAACAAAAATTCAAACAAAAACTAATGAAACCAAAAAACCGTCATTTTTACTAAAATGAGAAAGTTTTCAGGAGAATTAACGTTTCCCGTTAATTAACCCATTAACCCTTTAAATCATGCTTTTTTCTACTGCATATTTTGGTCTGAATTTTTGTACTCGGGGGTTTTAGGGGTCGCTTATCACGAATCTGAGGTTAGTTTTTTAAAATTCAAAATGGTGGATCCAAGATAGTGGACAAAATTTTTGAAAGTTAACTAAATTTGATCAAATTTGGAACACAGGGATTTTTGAGATCGTTGATCATGAATCTGAGGTTATTTGGTTTATTTTCATAATTTTCAAATCGAATATGGCAGACAAAATTTGTGAAGTTCAACCAAATTTCACTAAAATTGGTATACAGGAGTTTTTGGGGATGCTGATCATGAATGTGAGCTTAGATTTTCAAAATTCAACATGGCGGATCCATGATGGTGGCCTAAATTTGGTTGAAGTTCACAAATTTTGTCTGCCATATTTGATCCGCCATTTTGAATTTTGATGAACTAACCTCGGATTCTAATCTTACTATTATATAAAGAGGGAGCCGTTTTCCGTTCTGAATCGAATGTTACCAAATTTTGAAAGTAGCTTCATTGCACACGCCAGATGATTATACGCTATGCAAAACGTTAGAAAAGACATTATTTGAATGAATAAACAAATAGTCGAACTACTACTTCTTGGCGTATTAACCACAGAACCCCCGAATGGCAGGCACGGCGCATGCGCGGAAAGTAGTCCCTCCGCCCGCCGACCCGCGCTACAGCGACGAGCTTCGCGCCTTCTCCACTAGACGGCTGAGCGCTTTCCGCAAGAGAGTTAATACATCTTCACTTATAAGTAGAGCCTGGAAGTGCATAGAAATTCTCTCACTTCTTTGAAAAAAATTTTTCTCATATATAATATTAGGCAGAAAGCACGGTTGAGTGGATTGAGTCGTCAAACTCGGCTGCTAATCGAATGTCTATATATCATAGAGCAGTCCCAAAACAAACCAGAGTCCATGTGGTAGATTACAGAACTGCTTTTGCATTTAACCTTCAGGCGGCCGGCATTTCAGAATGTCAAAAAGTGATACTTTGAAAAATTTTTCTATACAAAAAGTTTCCAATGGACTAGCAATGTGGGCCGACCTTGAGGCGATGACAATAGTGACAAGTATTGTGCGATTACGGTTTGCCAACTCCAATTCGTGATAACATAAATATGCTCAACGCTTACGATTAAACGTTGCGATATTCATTTGATGCCAATTAACTAAGAGAGTATGTTGCTACTAATCTTCCTGAATTGATACCAGACTAGCGTCATGCATATGATTCAATGGAAGATAGCATTGTTAACAGCAAAGGCGAAGTATTTTTCTTGGATGCTCCTGGAGGTACTGGGAAAACATATTTAATTAATTTACATTTGAGTGAAGTACGATTGTCTGGTAACATTGTTCTAGGAGTGGCATCCTCTGGGATTGCTGCTGCACTTATTATTGGAGGTAACGCTGCTCATCCAACTTTCAAATTACTGCTAAATGATAATTATTTTTAACGTCCACATGTTTCAAACGACGAATAAATTCATTTTAATCGGGCTTGGTGGACTATCCCAGAGTGATATTGCAAGAAAAAAATTCACGCTCCCCGGGCTGGATTCGAACCAGCGTCCTCCTGATCTCCGGTCAGTTGCTCTACCAACTACGCCACCAATCGAACTACTGAACCAATCGCCTCCAAATTTTGACAGTAGCTCTACTATGTACCCTGAAGTGGCATAGGCTATAAAGATTATTCATTTATTAATCAGGAACTTTCCTATGCAAAACGTAGAAATAACATGCAAATCAGCTCCGGCTTCTCTCTTTGGCCACTAGGTGGCGAGACGCTGTTTAAGCCGTTCACGTGGCTGAAATGGCGCGGTCTGGCCTATAAGTTTAAGGCAATGAGTGTTGGAGTCCTCGATTTTCTTATCGAAAACTTTAAATTGGTCGTCCTCTTGTGACTCCCGATACTATAGCGGTGTAATCGATTGTCTAAATAATCGAAGTCGCATATATTTTTTTAAGCAATTATATTTAACGGCTGAAATATGCCTTAATTGAAAACTCCGGCTTCTCTCTTTGACCACCAGGTGCCGAACCGCTGTACGAACTGTTCACGCGGTTTCTTTTGCTACAATAAACAAGGTTCAAGGTCAGACTTTTAAATGTGTCGGAAATGATTTACGCTCAGATTGTCTTTCACACGGGCAGTTGTATGTTGAACTTTCTGACGGGCAAATTGGAAAACCAATTCCGATTCCACTTCCAAAACCAAAAATGTTGTTTATTCTAAAGTACTCTGGGGTTTTGGAACTTTAAACACTTGGATGTTATGTTTTTATTCCTATGCACAGTTAATAATCATCAATCGAATTCTATAAACTCCGAGAGCGGGCAAAATCGCGACGGGGGATGCTAGTATACATATGTGAATAAAAGGGTTTCTGCATCTTCACTGCTGAGAAAGATTGTTGAGTTTTTCCATCTAAGATTTTTCTCTAGCATAATAGTGAAAATGTAGAAAATTGTCCACCGCCATCTAGAAACCGTTATCTTGGATACAAGATTTCGGAAATCTGATATCAGATTTACCATCAGCGCCCCTGAAAACCATTAGTCCAAATTTTCACGAACCTCCAACTAAAAATGTACAAAATCATGAGCCGCCATCTTGAAACCGCCATCTTGGATCCAGAATTTTGAGAGTTTGATGTTGGAATCGTTATCAGCGACATTGAAAATCCCTGTATACGGAACTTCGAAGAAATATATCGAATATAAAGATATATATGTTTCCAAAATATTGATTCCCGTTTTTTGGTCGCCATTCTGCTGAAAAAAATCATAGTCGGAAAAACTCAACGAATTTGGAAAGTTCTAGTATTTTGTGCACTTTCGTGCATATTTTCGACAGTAAAAAAATTCCTTCTTCCTCTGATTTTGAATTGAAAAGAAAGTGCTCCAAAAAATCGCATTTTTTATTCTAATTTGTTAATCATTTATTGGAAATCAATTTTTTCAATCTTCTTAACCATTGTATCGTGTAGAGCATACCCGAAAATAGTAGGAATGACTATTTTGCAATGAATCTCCTGTCTTATTCATCAAATGATTCGAGCTCGAAAGTACAAATAAAATTTCTGCAATTTGGGACTTAATGGGTTAAATTATGGTATGTTACCATCTCAGGTGTGACTGATCAAAAGATTACACAGCCCCACAAAAAAAATTGATGTACCCCGGGGTTTCTCACCACACTCATGGATTTCTGGGATCGCTGATTCCGAATCCGGTGTCCGTTTGGTCCAATCAGTTTAGGTTCAGGGTCAATTGAAGGTCAAATTTGGAGAAAACTATCAAATCAGAAATGAACAAAGGTTTCATACGTTTTTGGAGTCGCTGATTCCGAATCCGGTGTCCATTTGGGTTAATCAGCTCAGGTTCAAGGTTAATTGAAGGTCAAAATAAGGGAAAAATTATTCAATAAGAAATAAGCACTGATCAGTCACATTCACTGTCTTTTGTGATATCTTACCCTTTTATCCTGGAAGGATCGTACAAGCGGTTTTCTTTTACAATCCATTCCTTCTTTATCACTTTCTCTCTGTAATGATCAGCAGTAATCAGCCATCATATTCACATCCCATCGGCCCTGGTATCTATTTTTCATCGTCTTCATATCTTGATGAAATCTCCCTCCTTGCTCTCCACTAAAATCCCCTAGATTCACTAGGAAATGATCTACGTGTGAGTGCAAATATTGCAACTTGGTGCTCATTAAACACCTTAGTTGCTTATAATTTGTTACCAATTGTTCCACTATTTTTTTGTAGTTTTCACTCTTAGATTTCCATGAAAATTTCTTACAACTTCTTTGAAACTCATCCAGGCTGCTTTTTCCTTCTGAGTCATTGTAGATACAAAGTCAAGATCTTTCATCACTTTTCGTATCTATGGTCCATCAAAGACGCCTTCAGCTATTTTTTGGTCACTGAGTTTAGGAAATTGTACTTTCATATATTTGCAGCATTCTTCTTCTTTATCTAAAGTTTTCACGAATTGCTTCATCAAACCAAATTTAATGTGGAGAGGTGGAAGCAGGTAAAATTTTTGGAATTTTGGGAATTTGAAAATTTTAGAAAATTTGAGAATTTTGGAAATTCTGAGCAAAACCCTGCAGTACCGGCAAGAATGCGAGTACGCTAGCAACGCCAGCAAAACCCTGCAATACCGGTAGGCATGCGAGTCCGCCAGCAAGAGTCCACCAGCATTGCATTTGTTTAATTTATATATTTTTGATATATAAACTAGCTACATTCAGACGCGCTGCGCGCGATCTACATTCGTGCGTTTCAAACTTATGTTCCAATCATTCACATACGATAATCTTTTCCATTTACTCATTATTCATCAATTCTTTCACAATATTCGTAAAAATAAAACACATTTCAAAAATCTTCCCTTCCATGAAGAAGATTTTGGAATTGCAGCTGAATGGCACTTCTATGCCACTGCACATGGCAAAGGTGCATGTAATGGTATAGGCACAAACATAAAAAGAGGTGTGGAACGAGCAAGTCTGCAACTTACATCTGGCAATCGAATTTCAACACCTGAAGATCTTTACAATTGGGCGAAAAATTATTGCAAAGGGACCAACATTTTTTATAGTAGTAAAGAGTCTCACGACCAAACTGTTTTAGAATTAAAGCCAAGGCTGGATATAGCTAAAGCTTTGCCGGTAACTTTGCAATATTATGCAATTATTCCAGCAGGTGGGGAAACATTGAAGCTCAAAAAAACTTCATTGAGTTCTGAATACAACATCTTCCCAAGAAAAAGTGCTAGACAGAGCAAAGGAAAAGTTCCTATACGAATTCGTTTTCGAAAACTTCAGAAAAGCAAAGGAAACTGAGAAAGAGAGCAAAAATACATGAACTATACTCTTTTTGCGATATGGGATTGTTTATATTTTTGAGAGATAAAAATAGGAATTTTTTGAGAAACTGATATTACTGTTCACGGGGCTCACGGGGTGTCGGTCGGACTTTTCGCGCCCGCTAATGAATCGCCGCTTCCGTCTTAGGGGTGGGGGACAAAAAGAATACGCGCGAGGGCCGCGTGCGCAGTCATTTTCGTCAGTATATCGAGTCCACTCGAACGATCATCATCTATAACCGGCGCGCACCATTAACCTCTTTATCGCGATAGTTCTTTACAGTGCTTCTCTCTCTTCTCCATCTGCATAATTCCGAGCAAGGCGCTCTGTGCGCGAACCGACATCTCAGGTTTATTCGTCGCGCGAATCTCGGCGACGACGCTGAGCCGAGCCTCACTCTATCGATCTGCGATCCCTTGTGATCTGCGGAGTGTTTTCCACAGCGAAAACACTCCATTCTAATCGGAGCACAGTCTCAACAGCGGCATACCACCACCTACACTGCGATCCCTAGTGATCTGCGGAGTGTTTTCCACAGCGAAAACACTCCATTCGATACGACGCGGCTAGCTACCGCACACACACGAAAACGCACACTCATACACATTCCCTAACTCACACCTTCATTTGTATATATTCATTTCATCATTTTTCGAGGAGTTTTGGCCGCAAGGTCTTTCTTCTCTGGGTCTAATATATATTTATATATTACGACCCTAACATTGTGCCTTTTTATTTAACCCTATCCTTTATCCTATCCATCTAATCAATTTTTGAATTCACGAAATCCAGCGTAAAGTTGGATTTCGACCGTACATTTTTTGGTGCCTCCTGTGAGGTGTGAGTCTTACATACACTACACACATACAAAAACGAAGGTGTGAGCAACCACGACGAGCAACCAACTACAGGCGAGAGGACGACGTCGCTTCCACCAAGGATACCTCCCTCCCAGTTGCCGTCGACAGCCGCAGACCAGGGTCATCTCATCGAAAGATAAGTGCACTAAATTCCTAAGTGCAAAAATTAATCATATAACCCGCATCCTTTTACACGCGCGCTATTATACAAGCTTGTGTATAATAGCAACGTCGTACGACGTTTGAAAATCGTTTTCGCCGTTGCATCAATTCGCGGTAGAGGTGTCGCTGATCGCGTGAACCCCCGCGCGCCCCCCGCGCAAACAGTCGAGCGCAAGTTTTCGCCGCGCAGTCTGCGAACAGCCGAGCGCGCGGACCTCCGCCCGTGCCCCCCGCACCCCCCGTGAAGACAGTCGAGCGCGAGTCACCGCCGCGCAGTTCGCAGACAGGCGAGCGCGCGAGCCTCCGCGCGCAGTCGAGGGCGCGCTTCCCCGAAAAGCGTCTGGTCTACTTTCTTCGCAGTCGCAACTGATACTGTCGCAGCTGACCAACTATATTTTCTCGCGTTTTTTCGTTTCGGAGCGCGCGTTCACTCATTGCGGCGCACTCGTAGGCTTTTCGTGCATCGTATCAATTTTTTCTAGTACGTTCTCTTTATATCTTTGTAATCGACATGGCTCTCAAGGGGCAAGTAACATCATTGCGCACTGCCATTATACAGGGAAAGATTGATGCGACGAACGCCAAGCTGCGTCTTAAGCGCGTGACGGACTTGTTTCATAAGTACGAAGAACTCCATGACGAACTAGCGTTGATCGATGACCAAAACGAGGGCTTAACCCAAATGGTCGAGATACAAGATCATTTCTACGACGTCGCGGCGCGGATGGAATCCATGCCGATCCCGGGCGGGAGTCAATCAAACGACACGACTGCACCTCCGCCAATCGGAAATTCTACCTTTATTGAACGGCAAAGGCTCCTCAAGCTCCCGGTTGCTGAATTACCTAAATTCGACGGAGACCATAACAACTGGCTCTCTTTCAAGAACACGTTCGTGTCGATGGTTGATTCGCGCGCCGACGTGAACGATCTAACTAAATTTCTTTACTTGCGCAGCGCTTTAAAGGGCCCGGCGCTTAATAAAATCGCGCGTTACGATGCTAGTCCGGAGAATTACAGAAACGCGTGGGATTTGCTCGTAGATTTGTACGAGAAGAAGCGTATTCTCGTTTCAAAGCATTACGATGCGATACTCGACATTGCGCCTCTGACCACCGCGACTCCGGCAGGGCTGTCGGGCATCATTGACGAAGTCCGTCAGCATTTAAACATGCTTGAATCACTTCAAGTGAGACCAGATCAGGGATTGATCGTTCGTTTGTTGGAGCAATCTCTACCCTTCGATATTCGCCAAAAATGGGAGGAATCTCTCGGCCTAGATGTTCTACCTACACTCGATCAATTTTGTAAGTTCGTAAACGAAACTTTCTTTAGGCTCTGCGCAGTCGAGCAGGACTGCGCCAAAAGCGCGAAAATTAGAATCGGGCGCGCGCGTACTTGTGACGTCTTCTTCCATTTCATGCACGTATTGCGAGGCCGATCACTATACGTACGGGTGCCCTGCGTTGGCTAAGCTTTCCATCCAACAACGATGGGAGGCCGTGAAATCAAAGGGCCTGTGTACGAACTGTCTTCGCGCGCATACAGGTCGTTGCACTTCGGTGCATTGCAGTCGGTGCGATCGATTCCATCATACGATCTTGCATTCCGACGCTCAGAAACCCACGACGACCCGCGTCGCGCATCCGCCCAAGAACACCTCGGGCAAGGGTAAATCGGCCGGAGAAAAACCTACGGCGTGACTATCCGGAAGCGCATTTCACACGGTCTCGCGCGCGCCACGCTCTCAGCTGATGATGAGTGCTATGATTAGCGTTCGCGACGCCAACGGCGCGTACGTTCACGCTCGCGCTCTACTTGATACCTGCGCGACTGCTCACTTCATCACTGAGGATTTCGCGCGGAAACTTAATTTACCTATACATGCTTGCTCGATTCCAATCGGTGCGATAAACGAGATGCGTACCGTATCGAAAAACAGCGTCGAATTACATCTCCGCTCCATCCATACAGACTCTCAGAAGAGCCTCACTTTTCTGACCGTGCCAAAAATCGCCGATTCAGTTCCGGACGAATCTTTTCCGCGCGAATTATTTAAAATCCCCAGTAATCTCAAGCTCGCGGATCCAAATTTCCACGTGCCGCGACCAGTAGATATTTTGATCGGCTCCGGTGCCACGCTATCGCTACTTTCGATAGGTCAAATCAACCTGTCCCAAAACAACTGCGACTTAATACTGCAAAAAACGCAGCTCGGTTGGGAGATCGTCGGAGGCGCTAGTAGGGACGAGCCAAAATCGGTAGTTTCTTGTAACTTGGTCGAACTTTCGGAACAGTTGGCCAGGTTTTGGGTTATTGAGGACGCGAATTCCAAATCATCCAAGTCATCGGAAGAAGCGCTGTGCGAATCTCACTACATCGAGAATACGAGACGCGACGCGACAGGTCGATACGTTGTACGTCTACCGTTTTGCAGCGAAATTCGTGATTTTGGCGATTCTCGTACTCAAGCGTTGCGCCGTTTCCATTCTTTGCAACGCAAATTAAATTCGAACCCAAGCCTCAAAACCGAGAACGATCGGGTTATGCAGGAATACATTGAGCTCGGTCATATGTCTCTCGTTCGCTCGGAATCGCAAAATGGCTATTACATGCCGCATCATGGCCACGAAGGCAGTACACATCGAAATCGTAAGCGATTTGACAACCGACGGTTTTCTCGGTGCTTTCCGGCGCTTCATTGCACGTAGAGCCATCCCTTCACACGTTTATTCAGATAACGGGACCAATTTTGTCGGTGCGAACAATCAACTTCGTGAATTGTACCTTTTGTTCGGTTTGAGGCAGTTCCGAGATAAGGTGAACAGTCACGCCGTCCGTAAAAATATAATATGGCACTTCAATCCGCCACTATCCCCTCATTTCGGTGGCATCTGGGAGGCTGCCGTAAAATCGTTTAAACACCATTTTAAACGGGTTGTAGGTGATCAATTACACACCTTCGATGTTATCAACACGCTCGCGATCGAAATTGAAGCGATTTTGAACTCGCGTCGACTGTGTTCGATAATCGACTATCCGTTTGGCGATTTGTATCCAAGGCGCGTCAAGATTTCTGGAAGAAATGGCACTTGGAATATTTAGGCGAACTTCAAAAACGCCAGAAATGGCACATTGGCAAGGGTGAACTCAAGCCTAATTCCGTCGTCATTGTCGTTGACAAAAATCAACCCTGTATGCGGTGGCAACTGGGAGTGGTCGTCGAGGTGCATCCAGGAAGTGACGGGATCATCAGAGTCGCAACGATCAAAACCGCCCAGGGTACCTACAAGAAAAACATCACCCAGCTATGCCCTCTTCCGAGCGAGGCCTAGATCAATATGTATATGTATTGATGTATACACTCACATCCCCCAATATACACACATCACACTTCACACTTTTCTTATATAAATTTTCTTCCTCGTTTCTCTCGCAACGGGGGGAGTATGTTCCGTCGAATCGTATTCGCCGTCAGTCAGATTCGCGACATTGCAAGGCCGTACGCCTTTCCGGAGAAGCGCGCGTGCCTCCCTCTATATAAGCGTGGGCTCACGGGGTGTCGGTCGGACTTTTCGCGCCCGCTAATGAATCGCCGCTTCCGTCTTAGGGGTGGGGGACAAAAAGAATACGCGCGAGGGCCGCGTGCGCAGTCATTTTCGTCAGTATATCGAGTCCACTCGAACGATCATCATCTATAACCGGCGCGCACCATTAACCTCTTTATCGCGATAGTTCTTTACAGTGCTTCTCTCTCTTCTCCATCTGCATAATTCCGAGCAAGGCGCTCTGTGCGCGAACCGACATCTCAGGTTTATTCGTCGCGCGAATCTCGGCGACGACGCTGAGCCGAGCCTCACTCTATCGATCTGCGATCCCTTGTGATCTGCGGAGTGTTTTCCACAGCGAAAACACTCCATTCTAATTGGAGCACAGTCTCAACAGCGGCATACCATCGCCTACACTGCGATCCCTAGTGATCTGCGGAGTGTTTTCCACAGCGAAAACACTCCATTCGATACGACGCGGCTAGCTACCGCACACACACACGAAAACGCACACTCATACACATTCCCTAACTCTCACCTTCATTTGTATATATTCATTCCATAATTTTTCGAGGAGTTTTGGCCGCAAGGTCTTTCTTCTCTGGGTCTAATATATATTTATATATTACGACCCTAACATTGTACCTTTTTATTTAACCCTATCCTTTATCCTATCCATCTAATCAATTTTTGAATTCACGAAATCCAGCGTAAAGTAGGATTTCGACCGTACACTTTTTGAGATATAAGATGTTTTATATTTTCTGGGGATGAAAATAGAAAATTTCCGAAAAACTGATCATATAGTTGGAAAGCTGAGGAAATACTTCATGGAAATGACCTAACGATTTATTTTTCCAGGTACATTTTGACATCATAAATACGAGTTGAAAACGGCATGTTTCGGCGCTCGCGCGGAGCGCTGGGAGGATTGAGGCGAGACGCTCCATATACGTTCTCATATATGAAATACCCTAAAAGATCGATCATAGATTGTATCTTATCAATCATGGAAGTATTCCATCCATTGGAAGATCATAGCATTAAAATTACATTCTGTATTCAATTATGAACCATATATTCTAGTTATTGTCATTCGATTACAAAAATATTACAAAATTATAAAATATAACTCAAATACGAAGCTTGGGGGAGAATAAAGCGCTATCGAATAAGCTGGTGAACCTACAAATTACCGTCGCGATATCGAGCAGCTCAATCATAGTAGTGGCAATCGTTATTATTTGTATTTGGAATATTCCAGTCATTGGGGCCCCCAATTTGGGGGCCTCTCCAAATAATCGTTCAAAGACTGTCAACAGGAAAACAAGAGAGAACAAAGCTGACGGTACGTGAGGACATCAAGATGCAGTGGGGGCGCGACCAGGAAAGAGTCACGATGCAACCACAGCCACATCATGCCGGGACACTAAGACTAGTTGTAAGCTTATCAGACCTAACCGAAAACGTGGTTGCCCTACTACCAAGAAAGGGCATGGGAGACAACCAATCATTTGAAGAACTCGAACTTCGTTTTAATAAGAAAGATTGAATAAAGAAAATGAATGAATAAAAACAATTGATTTGAAATATATTATTTATAATTTAGTATTCGCTGGGTGCATGACATGCAGCGCCAGTCATGGTGGCGAAAGCTGGAAAGTCAGTACCCCCGTTTAAGCTTTCAACCGCATATCCTCTTAACAAAAGCGGTGTTAATTCAGAGTTAATATTTGTATTACAATAACGCATGATAGATTATTGAGGTGCCATGGATATGGTAATAAAAACTGGGTTTGAAAAAGTAACCCACTCAATCAATTTCAATCCTGGAGGCATAATAAAAGGTAAAAAACTAGTAGAAAGTAATCACGTTCAAAAAGTGCAAGAATTCAGGAGCGATGGAATCAGTTTTCTAATACGAGCTTATGTGATTCGACAAACAACAATTTCCTCGAATGCATATAAAGTAGAAATACATGTAAGTGA
>JAJGXB010000270.1:0-14684 GCA_020882725.1 Aphelinus certus
GTTTTTTAGATAAGAACTTTAATTTGCGAGACATTTTCATCTGGTCCTCATAAATTTGATGAATTCTGATGAAAACGCTTGTTGTGGGAAAAAGTACAACCGAATTTATTTCAAATTCATCGTTTGGATCATCTGATCTGATCACATTTGTTGGGCCCAAAAATAAATTTCCTGGTCCATTCAACAAATCATCTATCATTACCGATTCAAACCATTTGTCTTTTCTTGCATCGGTAGCTCTTCTACTGTTAACTAAAGCGTCTTTTCCACAGCAACTTTTGCATCGTTTTTCTCCTACTGCGCCATAGAGCTTGTTTGCGCGTCGACATTTTTGATTCAATGAAATTACGAAAAGCAAGATAACTATTTGCAAATGGCAATGCGCTCGATACTGGAATCACGTGATGTATGCGTAAATCTCCTACTTTCTTTCTTAATTTTTTCACAAGTAGATCTTTTGTTGCGAATTTCTACCTGAAGATGCAATTGTAATTGAAAGCAACCCTTTTAGTCCCTGTTGGCGGCCTGTCGTTGGCATACACTGGAAATTTGACCTGTAGTTTTCCAGCGTAATCGATTTCTGATTGAGCCGTTATGTCTTTAGGAAGAACTTTTTCTGGTATTACCGTTAACATTTTTGTTGTAGAATTGTACACGACACGAGGCCATTGTAACAATCCATTGTTCTTTAATTTCTCCTGTATAGACGATTGGTATGAATTGGACATCTCAGAAAACATTTGCCACCTTTCATCATGAACTCGATCCAAATAAGTACTACGTATCCAATAGTGGGCATTCTAAACCGCATATACACTTTCGTAACATCCATTTCTTCTTGCTTTTTCAATTTTTTTTGTTCATCGGTCGATTTCGTCTCACTTTGTCTATCATAATATCGACCCTCCTTATTCATAAGGACGTATCTTGGGAGTCAGATTAATAAGGACGTATCTCCCGAGACGCCGGAGCGCCAGAAAATAAGGACGTATCTCGCGTGAGCGCAAAGTAAGGACGTATCTCGGGCGAGCGCAAAGTAAGGACGTATCTCGGAGGAACGCGCAAAATAATATCGAAGCTCTGAGAATTGCAAAGTAAGAAAGTATCTCAGCGGTTTAAAATCAACTAATGAAGTTTACACATGAAGATAAAACCCAGTCACGAGTCACTCAGTCGTATTAATCTTCTAAAAACAGTAGGAGACCAATTCTGATCACTCTAGTCGCCACTTAAGGGGATCCTCCCAGGTCTCCAAAACTCCGAATTGGAGGTCGGTAAATCTCAATTGTAGTTTTCTCTTTCACGGGCTACATATTAAAGATAGAGAATTTTTGAAAAAATAGCCGATTTTCTTATTTCTAAAAGAACAAATGAGCATTGATCAATTTTGCAAAAAATTGTTATTCGAAAAGTATGTCAAATATACTAGTAACGCCCTCTCAAAGTATAAAGCGTGCATTTTTCTAACTATAGATGTATGTCAAAATTAAGTACCACGCTGAACCCGTCCGGGCCTCTGCCCCGCGGTCAGGCGCAACACATGTTGGCCAGCCGGTGGAGGTCGGGAAGGGTCGAGCCTCGCACTCGGGCTCGCTCACCGAGCTGACCGTTTGGGGACTTGAGTCCGCAGAAATCTAAATTCCGGCTGCCTTCGCTTCTAAATTTCTACAATGAGATATTCAGCTAGGCGTCTGTCCTTTTCTTGCCTGTAGAATTGGATACGAATCTGCGTTCGTCATACTTCGGGTCGTAAAACTCATTTAGACGCACCTAGAATCTCGATTCTATAGCCTGAACGAAGGGTCGAGCATCCCTTTATTACGGTCATTTATAGCTTTCACCAAAATTATGAAATGTTTGAAATTTTTCAATCGATACTTGAAAATGTTCTTATCTGAAACATCATTATTCAGTGATGATAGTCGTTTTTGAATAATGAAAATCGGATGATATCAACTTTCATAAACATGCGATGCGCGTTTTCTGTCTATATCTGGAAGATTCGAATTCGCAGGTAAGCACACTCGGCTCATACCTGGCTATACACAAATATATTATTAATTTATATTCATACGTAAGACATTGTATATATATATACGAGCTAAGTCCTATCTTTTGTCAATACAGGCACATACCCCGGAGGTAATAGCCTTAGGAAGAAAAAAAAAACTTTTGTTAATAATTAGAATTAAAATGCGCCTTGAAATTTCTGAATCAACGATCAAATTCATTGCTGAAGAATTTAAGATTATCCAGTATAGCCAATTTCGATTCATTTCAAAGAAAGCGATTCGTACTGTCTAACTTACAAAATATACTTCCTTGATTTATTCTTATGGGAGAAATGGTCCGATTTTTATGAATCGAAATTCGCTATTATCACCTCATAACGCTGTTTCAAGAAAAATCGATACTAATGTTATGTTCGAAAAAAGTGAACATTTTAAAATTTTGTCAAATTGTATAATGACCCTAATAAAAAAAGGGACGGCGCTTGCTCGACCCTCCGAGCGGCAGGCTCGAGAGCCGGGAGAAGCGTGCGGATCTTGTGAACACGTGTGCCTACCTGCGGTTCACATCTCTGGGCTCTGGCCGGAAAAGCCGCCCGTCTCCCTTTTTTCTGCTGGTTTTTTCATACTCCTTTCCCCGATTTTCAGCTCTTTGCTCTGTTTTATCCTCCGTTCAACCAAGAAAATTAAAAAATTAACGCTCAGCGAAATTCGTTCGCGTTGAATCAATTTTGAAGGGAGCTCTGTTAAACTGTTGTCACATCGTTCCTAAGGTAACGTATATCGTGGGAAGACCGTCAAAAGTCACTTGAACGTATTGATACTCTTCCTGTGGGCGAAAAACATGTTTGGCGCGCTGGGATCGCAGCGCCAACGGCAAAATCAGGAACTTTATTTTGTAATATTTTTTGATTATGTGGAAACTTTTTTGTCTTCCCACATTCAAGACCTCCTTGTCATACATCCCTCAAATTTTGGTCGGAAAATATTCAAAACTGTTGAAATGCCAACGAATTTGCGAAATCCAAGGTCATAGCACATGACAAGATCCCCTTAAGTACCTTACACGTTTCACTGCATGTTTATTCATAACATCCATAATAAGCACTGCAGTACACTGTCGATATGACTCTGGTTCTGATTTAAGAAGTTGATGGTAGCGCTCGAGTCTGACAGCGGCTACTGCAGTGATCAACTGTGGAATGAGCCGCTGCGCGCCGCGGCCGGTGGCTCAATTCGTGGATAAGACTCGGGGTTCGATTCCCGGATTTCCCGGCATGCACCTCTGTAGGGCCAGTTTTATATGGAAACCAAAATTAAGAACACGCTCCGCCGTGAGCATCACATGATTCTGGCTAGTCGATTTCTTGAATGTAAACTACAAGCCAATAACGAGAGACGAAAAACTGCGTCTTGTTACTAGTTGCTAAGCGCTCGCGACTCGCGACTGCAGTCAGAGCAGCTTGGTCTGTAGTCTTAGCGCAGTCCAGCGCAGTCGAGCACAGAGCCACCGTGTTTTCACGTATATAAATGCCAGATAGACTCTTGACTATCGTTTCTGTGCTTCTGACTCACGAATAAAAAAATACAGATGCTTCATATTTTGACTCGCCCCCATGATCGCTTTCATGTTTGCCGAGTTCTATGCTTTAGATTTATTTGCGGTTATGATCGGTTATAATTTTCAATCAAATAAGAATTCAATATTGAGTCGCAATTCTCCGCGAGCTTCGACATTATTTTGCGCTCGTCCTTTCTTTGCGCTTTTCCGAGATACGTCTTTACTTTGCGCTCGCCCGAGATACGTCTTTATTATTCTGCCGCCCGAGATACGTCCTTACTTCGAGAATCTCCGAGATACGTCCTTATGAATAGGGAGGGTCGATATGTACTCCTGTATTCTTCTTCAGAACGTAAATCTGGTCGATCTCTGAATTCTTCATAATCATCTGCTGGATATATTCTAGCGATCGCTATCCTCTCGTACAGAAGCGCTAATCTGTGTGCGAATGATTTTTCTTCTTCAGTCAATATTGAACACACGAATGGAACGTATAATAAACACAACAATATTTTTAATTCTACTGTATTGTAGAAAACGAACATATCGGATTTTCTCACGGAAAACTAACGTTTGAAAATGCTCATGACTAAGTTTGACTCAATTTATATACTATTTCGGTCTACGTTGGAACCGCGATATATAATATGCGTTATCGTGAGGATGGAGGGGAGAATCGTATCCACGCAGTTCATTATCCGTGGTTTGTGTATATTTAGGTGCAGTTCGATGTTCCTCTAGTTTTTCTTATCTTGACGGTCTATATACAATCGATGTGGAACCACTCATTCGTCATAAATGCTATACAAATGCTATATAAATTGCTATACAAATTGTAGTGCCGGCTTCGCCGACGACTCGTGCCAGCTTGTCACACTGGTGCGTAAAATCGCATTTAACGCCCTAGTTGCATAAGATACTAGTATGCAACTCGTGAAATACGATTCCACGCACTCGTGTGACCATCTAGCCCTCGTTCGCCGGCTTCGCCGACGTTCGTGCCAGCTTGTCACGCTGGTGCGTAAAATCGCATTTCACGCACTAGTTGCATAATATACTTATCATAACTAAATAAAAATAATGGTATACAGTTAAACTATACTTGGTTTTTTGTAAATGAATTAAAATGATGTTAAAATCCAAAGAACCTATTACTTATTCAATCTGCACAAAGACAGATATAAGTAAGACAAAATGATGACAATATTCAATTACACATAGACAGCCTGTGGGACTTTAGCAATTTTACCTTTTGACGATAGTACGAAGTATAATCTAGTATTAATAATTGTACGGATACAAAGGAAGGTTCAAATATACCAGGTACATAAATATGATAGTTTATACATAAATAAACATGTCAACAGTATTTGAATAAAATTATATCATATTCATGACTGCGAATTTTTTCCAATACCTATATTACTGCATTACCGTCCAATTCTAGGATAAAAATAGGAGTCAAACTTTATCAGACTTTCATTAGTTGATTTTAAAATATTTAATACGAGTGATTTTTACTCACTAGGAGACCACTTGGGATGTGGGTCACCAATTTTATGGACTTTGTAATAGCGAATAATTTTATCATCTGAAAAAGGAACCCATAAGTATTCGTTGGATAATATAATATTTTCTATCTAAGCCTATAGGGAAAATAGATGTTTTTTTGCAACCAGTAATATATACTGAGAGATTGTAATATTACTTGGAGTAATATTACTTGGAGATTGTAAAAGAATGAAGATATTCAAGATCTAAAGTAAATTAACCGTTTACGCATAATAATTTCCATTGTTTCAATCATTTAATAAAACCAGTTTCATATTCTAACATTCCTTATATGTATAAAGCTTAGCCTTGCTCCGTATATACATGCTTGCGCTATATAGATACCAAGTCCGTGGCTCGATCATCTTCCGGCGTCAGACCGATCTGAAAATCCCGTCGCTGCGCCGGGAATATAGCGACGGCTGATTACGCTATATTCGCGTGGTGGTGCTGCGAATATTCCGTCGACTCGCCGCTATCAGGATGTATCGGAAAATCGGCCGGTAGACGTCACTACCTCCTATGAATGAACTATACGTGCGGGGATTATAACTATATTAGTCACACGCACACTCACAAAAATTAAGTCTTGGTTCAAGAAGAAAAATCGGTTTGACGCTATAGTAAAAAGATTCATTCTCGTACTGAAAGGACTCATCTAGAATCAAGAATATAGTCTCAATTCTAATCTTCTTGCTATAGCGTCAAACCGATTTTTCTTCTTGAACCAAGACTTTATTTTTGTGAGTGCACGGGTGCCTGTGTATGCTTTGGATACACGCATGCGTGCGTGAGTGTGTGCACGAATATATAGTTATAGTCCGATATAGCTCACTTCACTTGTCTGAGGTGGCGACGCCTGCCGGCCAATTTTTCGATACATCCTAATAGAATGTTGGGGAACGTTTGACCATACTGCAGAGAGTGAGCTACGAAAAAACAAATGTATTAAAGCCAGAGAATCGACCAGAAACCATGTACGATCGATTTTACCCAATTAAAAAGAAGTGAAAACTTTAAATGCAATTATCTCGCTAAATAATGGGTTTAAAGCGAAAATAAGCTCAATTAGTGATCACTTCGACTTTTCACCAAAATTGCTGGGAGCGAACTATCCTTGATATACGAGTTTCTTACAAAATGTAGAGTGTATTGGAGTCGTACGATGAAGTGAGAAACTGATATCAAGCCTGGTTTTTCCTCGGGGCGACTCGAAAACTTTCAATGCGATTATCGCGCTAAATAACCCTACTGAAAATTCTCAGATGAGATCTCAGGTGAGATTTTTTTTCTTAAATTTTTTTTCTCAGAATATACAGGACTAACATTAATTGTTGGCAACATATGAAAATTAGGGTCAAGATCTCAGGTGAAAACTCAGGTGAGAATTCAGGGATCATTTTTTTTTCTTAATTTTTTCTCTTTTTCTTCTCAGAATGTACAGGACTAATATTAATCGTTGGCAACATGTGAAAATTAGGGTCGATGTAGAATTTTGATGAATTGATGAATTATATCATCACTTGGTATCTACACTACTCAAAATTTTTAGGTTCTTGTCAGGTGCGATCTCAGGTGAGAATTTAAGGATCATTTTTTTTCTTAATTTTTAGGTTCATGTCAGGTGAGGTTTCAGGTGAGAACTCAGGTGAGATCTCAGGTGAGATCTCACCTAGATACCAAGTGATGATATAATTCGTCAATTCATCAAAATTCTATATCCTAATTTTCCTATGTTTTCTATACCCCAATTTTTACATGTTGCCAACGATTAATGTTAGTCCTGTACATTCTGAGAAGAAAAAGAAAAAAAAGAAAAAAAAGTGATCCCTGAATTCTCACCTGAGATCTCACCTGAGTTCTCACCTGAGATCTCACCTGAGTTCTCACCTGAGATTGAAGAAGTATCTATCTTGGATGCTTATGACAATGTGGGGAAGACTGTCAGTAAGTTTTGATTTTTGAGTTTCAATTTTGGATTCTAATTTCTTCAACATATTTAATTCAATGATTTTTCCAATTTTGTATTTTTCAGAGATTGAAGGAAACATCACAAGTGAGCCAAGCCAGTACGATTATAAAAGTTACAAATGTATGATTGGTTCAATAACTGACTGCTACTATTAACTGGAAATGAAAATAGATTTTGATTGTTCGAACATGAATCTTCAGAAGGGGACATCAGTAGAAGCTGTTAGGAACATTGAACAGTTCAAACCAGGACCAGCAGTAATAAGAATTAAGAAAGTGAAAAATTCGAACATTCTTGAGGATCGTTCCAGAGTATCATTTGAGGAATTATTAGGTGGTTACAGAATTAAGTAAATGTACCTTAGCTTACCTCTTGCTCGAATCATTTATTTATATGTGCGTGCAAAGTTAATATTTTGATTTCATATTAATAGAAAATAAATTGTGGAGTAATCATCAGTCAAGTAGTTTTAATCGATTCACCATACCAACAGATCTTCCATTTTCCTTCTAACAATATTAATTCCTTTTTATAATTTATTAACTGTATTAGAGTATTCAAAAAATGTACTAACAACATTCTGCTCAGATTATTCTCATATTAGCTTGAGTGTATTCTTACTCAAATATTAGTATGCAGATCATAACGTATGAGCATTACTGATTCATACATGCTGCAAGCGTATACAATTGGATCCACTTGAAAAAAACTGCACGGTTGAATTGAAAGGTGGAACAACATATTAGAATCACAAGTTAAAAGCGTATTAATATTAATTTTTACTGTAAGTTATAGTGGTGGTGGTGAATGATGCTTGATGAGAAATATATTACATAGGGAATAATTTATTGATTGTTAAGTCAATATGTCAATGTGTAAATACATGCACTACAGGCAAGTATACAAAAATACTTTAGGTTAATTTAGTTGCAATTTGAGAATAAAAATCTTCAAACCAGCCTTCCGTTGGATCATCTTACGTATATCAATCAATATAAAATTAAGTACAATTTGGGTTAACTTAATTGCAAATGAGAATGAAAAACTTTCAAACCAGTGTTGTGTTAGATATAAAATTGAACACATAAGAGAATGCGAATGAACTCATGATAAAATAAATATAACACATAGAGTAAGACATACATTACTGAGTCAATGTGCAATAAATGAAATTTCAAACAAAACATGGATTACAAACAATTGCTTACTTATTATAAGTACTCAAAATTATTGTTCGTACAATTTTCAGCTCTATCTTTCTTACATAATAATGTTTCTTCTTTTTCATATTCAAATGACTTTGATGAAATTACAGTGACAGGTTATGCTTGACTCGCATATAGTTTCTGAAGATCTGTAAACAATGAAATAAATAGGTAGGATTATTCATCTTTCAATAGAAAATTAATGGATATAGATAAAACTCATGCTTACGATACTTCAAACAATCCCAAATTGGATGATTCCAATAAACTTTGATTCATTAGGACCATCACCAGATGGTAGATTTTGAAGAATTAAACTCATACGATTAACTCCATTATATTGAATAATTTGTAAATAATATAATGATTATATAGAATTTCATTACATCTCTTTTTGTACGAATTCAATGAACAAAACTGATACGTACCTCATCCAAAGTCATTTCAAATTGTGGATCCCAAATAACTTTCATTAATCAAGATCCTTTCAATGTGTTGTTTTGACAACAACATATTTAGCTACGACAAGTCAATTTAAGAGATACGATGATTAACTTTGTCACTCACTCTTCATTCTTTCGAAATTACTGTCAACATTTTCATCCTTAATCCTCTTTGGAATTTTCGTACCTTTTAGTAGTTTGGAAAACTTTCTTTTTTCGTTAGATTGCAGGATTATATTGTAAAAATATAATGTTGTTAAAATTATTCAAAATGAGTGGATCGAGTGATACTGGAGTTCTAATTTCCAACTTAAATTTCTGGCAATCAGATAGGCATCATTGATTTATTATTGCAGTTGAAGAAATTGAAGTTTTCTTTATTTTATTTTTTAACCATACTACGATTTCTGCAAATAAACAGTATAATTTGAGAAACAAATAAATTTAAAAGTACGAATCGAATCTGTATGTTTTATACATTCTTCTATACTTGTGATTGTTATATCTTTTAAATCTGATGGAGCTTTTGAATTTCAGTTCTTGATTTTAATACTCTTAATTCAGTATTATTTTGAACATGAAAATCAAAAGTAATAGTACTTTTACTGTGGAGCAAGTTTTTTGGCTTAACAAATGCGCCATCCAAATGTATAACCTACAAAAAAAATTAGTTTGTATTTATTTTTTTTACAATTATTAAAATTAGATCATTTTATAATAGTTTTCTTCTTACATTGCCTGGCATAATCGTGGCTTTCACTTTGTCGATGATTTTTGGTTCCCAAATAGCAATTTCGATGACGTCTTCATTTTTATCAATTAAATTGAATTTCATTAGAGATAGCGATGGGACCATTTCTGTATCTCCGATTATTCCAACTATCTTCCTTGAAAAAGGAAACAGCCTAATTAGTCTTTTTATTTAAAACATGGATTAGTATATTGAGTTCACCATTAATTTTTTAATTCAAGTATATAAAATTAAAAAAAGTTGTAAAATGAATACTTACACACTTTTTTGATACATGCACATATGGTCTACATTTTCTTTAGTGAATATTATTTTATCAATAGTTTCATCCTCTAACTGATAATATTCATCATTTACAGTAGTCAAATTCATGTTTAATCTTGATTGATATTGAGTACAAATGGATGTTGTGATGGCAGTTGATGGCCGTGATAGTGCAGTTTTAGGCTACAGCAGAAGCTCTATCGGAAATCATGTATAATCACGTATAAATGACAATGTTCGTTTTCATTGCTACAGCTGCGGGCGCATCTGCAGTCGAGAGAGACCAGAACACTGTTATAGCAATGTTTGTAGCAATTTTGTATCTTAGTACTGCGGACTAGGTTTCAAAATACAACAATATACAATATAAATAACACAGCTCCACAAAAAAAAAATAAAAAATTGAACCAGAGACTGGACCACCCTACTTCTATGTATTTTTGGCTGCTGAATCCGAATCCGAGGTCCGTTTAGCTCCATCACCCCTGCGTTTAGCCATAACCTCAAAAATATGGCGGACGACATATCCATGAAATCGATATTTTGCAACACAAAAAATTCTATTTTATTCTACATAAAAAAATTAACAAAAACTGTCTCTAGCGATTTTCCGATTCATCGCATACTTTCTGGGTAAAAAAATTCAAAAAGTTTGACGGCTAGTGGGCCGGATTCAAAATTCATAATTTTATGAATTTTTCACTCGTAAACTATGTGACGAATTGAAAAAACACCAAGAACAGTTTCTATCTTACTTTTCACATAAAATCTGAAAAAATTTTCTGTTTTGCAAAATGATGATTTCAAAATTTTTTTTTGAGGTTATGTCTAAACGCAGGGGTGATGCAGTTTAACGGACCTTGGATTCGGATTCAGCAGCCAAAAATACTTAAAAGTAGGGTGGTCCAGTCTCTGGTTCAATTTTTTATTTTTTTTTTGTGGAGCTGTGTAATTGTTTGAATATTGAACGATAGATCTGGTATATTCATTTGGTAATCATCAACAAAACAACAAATATTTCTATAAAAATCTATGCGATTTACAGTCTACATAGAGTTGAAAATGAAATTACAGCTCACACGAAGGTTAGGTTAGAATGAATTAAACTACTTTTATAATGGACACGATGTTTAGTGTGATTGATGTGCAAAAAGTCAACATATAGTTAAAAATAAAATCACAGCATACATTAAGGTTAAATTAGAATGAATTAAACCACTATTATTAATGAACATTATTCAGTGTACTTGATGGATAGGCAAAAATTAGTTTACACCTTACATTCATAATATTTCAATTGATATTAGAAGAAAGAATTTATGTAATATTCAGAGCATGTTGAAGTAAAGAAATAAATCATTAATTTAATCACAACTACACTTTTTTAACATTTGTAAAAGACTATTTTGATGGGGCACAAAATTGTAAAATATAAATAAGTATTGATATATTTACATTTTTTGTTTTATAATATTGAGTATCTTTACTACATTTTACACTAAATTTACTAAAATTTATTGATTTAAAATTCGTAAAAGAATATTTTAATGGGACACAAAATTGTAAAATATATATAAATATTGATAGCTTCAGTAAATTGATAATAATATATATTTACTCTAAATCTTTACTGCATTTTATACTAAATTTACTAAAATTTATTGATTTAAAATTAGTAAAAGAATATTTTAATGGGGCACAAAATTTTGAGTACATTTGAAATTATCAGAATTGTTATTTTTAGATGAATTTATTCAGACATCAAAATATCCGAGACAATTGGAAAATTGTGTCATGAAATTTCTTTGGAATCACCTAGCCATGCACTGCAGCTCAACTGTGTATCATACTTACTGATGAATTTAGTGTTCAAAACTTTTAGGGTTTCCACAATGCTATTCTCGTTTCTCGCTTCTAAAATTTCTTCTCTTTTATGACTTACAATTTTTCTACAAAGTATTGTAGACAATGCTTCATGCCAGAATTGAAACAGAGTTGGCATTACTGTTTCTCGTCTATTTTACTATGTATATATTTTGTACACAGTTTTTCCGGTGCTTGGTGCATACAGCAAGCTGCAAGTTGCTATCACGAGGAATGAAAATCATCATCTTGCATCAGGTAAATATTCTAAAAGTATCGTGTATTTTCCATCAATAATTAATTCTGAAACATATTAGCATATCTTAGTTTGCTTATTTTCCATTATATTCTTTTCAGACATGGCCAGCAATGCGGTGAACCCACTTGGACAAAATGAAGAGCCTAATGAAAACCGGAGCGAGGCAAACCAGCTTGCCGACCCTGCCCATGGGGCGAACCAGCTTGCCCAGCAAATGGAGCAAATCAGCTTGCCATACCTGCCCATGGAGCAAACCAGCTTGCCAACCCCGCCCATGGAGCGAACCAGCTTGCCGACCCTGCCCATGGGGCGAACCAGCTTGCCCAGCAAATGGAGCAAACCAGCTTGCCCCAGCGAATGGAGCAAACCAGCTTGCCAACCCCGCCCATGGAGCAAACGAGCTTGCCCCAGCGAATAGAGCAAGCCAGCTTGCCGACCCTGCCCATGGAGCAGACCAGCTTGCCATCCCTGCCCATGGAGCAAACGAGCTTGCTATCCCTGCCCATGGAGCTAAACAGCTTGCCATCCCAACCCATGGAGCAAACCAGCTTGCCCCAGCGAATAGAGCAAGCCAGCTTGCCGACCCTGCCCATGGAGCGAACCAGCTTGCCCCAGCAAATGGAGCAAACCAGCTTGCCATCCGTGCCCATGGAGCAAACCAGCTTGCCCCAGCGAATGGAGCAAACCAGCGTGCCACCCCTGCCCATGAAGCGAACCAGCTTGCTCCAGCGAATGGAGCAAACCAGCTTTCCATCCCTGCCCATGGAGCAAACCAGCTTGCCCCAGTAAATGGAGCAAACCAGCTTGCCATCCCTGCCCATGGAGCAAACCAGCTTGCCCCAGCAAATGGAGCAAACCAGCGTGCCACCCCTGCCCATGAAGCGAACCAGCTTGCTCCAGCGAATGGAGCAAACCAACTTGCCATCCCTGCCCATGGAGTAAACCAGCTTGCCGACCCTGCCCATGGAGCAAACCAGCTTGCCGACCCTGCCCATGGAGCGAACCAGCTTGCCCCAGTAAATGAAGCAAACCAGCTTGCCGACTCTGCCCATGGATCGAACCAGTGTGCCCCAGTAAATGGAGCAAACCAGCTTTCCATCCCTGCCCATGGAGCAAACCAGCTTGCCCCAGCAAATGGAGCAAACATATATATATATATATATATATATATATATATATATATATATGGACAGTGGATTTCATTTGACGTGTTGGACCTTTTCGACAATAACATCTTATATAAATATGCACAAGTCCACAGGAGAAGACGTCTAAACATGTTAAGAGTGTTACCTTCATTGACATTTCTGTGAGTGATTTTAGTATCCAACAATTGTGAGATGATCAGTGTAACCTCAAGTCTGTTGACTTTACCATCTCCTTATCCGCCAGCTCATATAATTCTCAAAAATGGAAATTCATCACCTACTACCATGGAACTGTTGGATAACTATTCATACCTGTTATAAGGATAGAATAAGTATTGTGATTAAGTGAAAAAGTGTAAACAGTTAAATGCGAGAAACAGCTGTGAACGAAAGCAGATCATGGATGAAGCTTTACATCTCTACAAGAGGAGACGTCTAGACGTGTAATGAGTATTAGCTTCATTAAAACTTGAGTGAGTGATTTCAGTATTCGACAGTTCCAAAATGATAAGTGTAACTCAAGACTATTGACTCTACCAGCTCCATATCCCCCAGCTCATATGATTTACAAATATGGAAATGAATCGCAGATCACTGTAAAAATATTGGATAACTATTCATACCTGTTATAGGGATAGAATAAGTATTGTGGTTAAGTACAAAAGTGTTAACAGTTTAATGCGAAAAACAGCTGTGAAAGAAAGCAGCTTATGGATGAAGCTCTCTACATCTCTACAAATGGAGACGTCTAGACATGTTATTAGAATTAGCTTCATTGAAACTGTAGTGGGTGATTTCAGTATTCGACAGTTACAAGATGATAAGTGTAACTCAAGACTATTGACTACCAGCTCCGTATTCCCTGCTCATATAATTCTCAAAAATGGAAATTCATCACCTACTACCATGGAACTGTTGGATAACTATTTATACCTGTTATAAGGATAGAATAAGTATTGTGATGAAGTGAAAACCAGTGAACAGTTACATGTGAAAAACAGCTATGATGGAAAGTAGCCTGTCATGAAACTCCTCAACTTTCCATGTAGAGACGTCTAGAGATGTGATGTAGTGTTTGCTACATTGACACTTCTATGGGTCATTTCAATATTCAACAATTTCAAGAGGATCAGTGAAACTGAAGACTAATTGACTGTACTAGAACTGTGAATAGTCCATTGTATTTGTTATTTTGTGTATGTTGAAATATTTATTATAATAAATTTCTATTAAAAGAGGACTGCTCTTGACCACATATCGTCGCCTCCGAGCAAAAAGGGGCCAACTCAGGGGCCAACTCGCCGTCCGTGCAAAAAGGGGCCAACTCGCAGTCCGTGTAAAAAGGGGCCAACTCGCCGTCCGTGCAAGAAGGGGCCAACTCACCGTCCGTGCAAAAAGGGGCCAACTCAGGCGAGTTTTGAATTTCACATAAAATTCAGTTCACGAATCTCTTGAGAAGTCTTATGCACGCTATGTCATGTCAATGATTAGGTGATTTTCACGTAATTTACATGTCATCAGAATGTAACATGTCAAGTTAACTATTTACGTTAAACGGCTTTTGCTCGATGGTTTCTTTTAGAAATTTGTATACATATGTTTTTGACGTCGCTCATAGTGGATCCGGCCTGAAATTCTAAAAATTCAAATTAGAGCCT
>JAJGXB010000271.1:0-14665 GCA_020882725.1 Aphelinus certus
TTGCCGCATTTACTGGAAAAACTTTAGCAGCTCGTATTTATCGAGAGGTGAGAGAGAACCCGCGACGAAAGTGTGCTGTATATATGCGAGCAGTGCGGGAAAACCCTGTAATTTGTACCAGGCCATTACTCGAGCACGCCCTTACATCTATATATACAGATATAGATTTGGATATACAGATATATAAATATATATATCCAGCAGCTAACGTATCGGCCGCATCCTGGGCAGCACTTTGCGATCGACGCGCAAACCCGCGACATTAAGCCCCCGCACATAGAAGTATCGATAGGGCGGCAAATGGAAACTCAGCTCACTGCCAGTGACAGCGACTACTTTTTGCAGCCCCGTTAGCAACGCCAGTTTTGAGAGCATACAGACAATGCGACACTCCCGAAGAAAATCGAATCGTTCCTCCCTATCGCCTTCCAAGTTTGAACAAGACGTGTAATCTCTCTTCCCGCAGCTTTTTTCCGCGACCAAGCCAAACTTTGTCAGTGTATTTTAAGGGCTCCGACACTTTTGTTTTCAAACTTTCGCTGACACTTTGTTGTTACTCAAAAGAGGATAGCTGTTTAAGGAGCACTGACTGAAATACGGGACGCTCAATAATACACGTCTACATTTACAAAACGATCTAGTTGCATGAAAATAGAATATTATTCTGGTCAATTGGAAATTTTTTCAATTTAACTTGTATACCTAATTGAATTTTTTTCCCGAACAAAGGATTTCTATTTTCAATTTCAAATGATTCATTGAAGCTTTCTATTGGATTTGGATACTCCATCTAACTCGTAGTTTATTGTATTGGAAATTATGAATTATTGGATTCAATTGAAACATTTTTAAAATTATTGAAATGGAAGAAGAAGTATGGATAAAACTCGAGCTGATAAAAATCGACACCAGAACAATCCTGTCAAATGAGCTTTCAAATACTTAACATTTTCTATTAATGATGCTACATTTTTATTCAATATTTTTAGTCATTCTGAAACGATCAGTTGTTGAAATCAACTCTTGTAGTCAGAGTCAAACCTTTAACGAGCATGCACGAGGTATCCCAATGAAATTCTTTAAAACACTTTAGCAATGGTTGCTAGAAAAATAAACAGCGGAAGTTGCTGAAAATTGAACTCGGTTCACATCTTGTCCAGATAAATTTTCGAGCCGAATTTCCAGAAGATCATACGATTCCTTCGAGACTCATCGCGCGCCAAAAAATAGCGTCGCATTCGATGTTTTTCGACCCGTAGATTACGAAAATCGAGGTGCCGCAGTCTGATTCGAAAGTTGGATTTTGCACCGTCACGCAAAGTTTTCTCTTTGAGAAAGCAAACACGTTTTAGGTGGGGCCGTATCACCCGCAGCGACCTTATTTCAAGTTCCGATGCGTGAATCACGTAGAGAGGCAAAAAACTGGCCGCAATCCGTTCCTCCACGTACCATCTACGTACCCTCCTTCATTTCCTATACTATCATAAAATATCTCGTTCACACGAAAACTATCGAGACAGCGAGAAGCCGAGAACTTGAAATAAAAATCAGCGGAGCCCGGCCAATCTCGCGCCGGCATATAAGTAGCCGTATAACTCATGGGCGGCCGTTATTCTTGCGCGGCGGCGCAAAAAAGTCGCACGCGAAGCCGAAAATCGAGGGGGAGCTGTGTGCCATATCTTCTGCGCGGAGAGCTCATCGGCCCGATCGCCCGCAGCTGTAATAAGCTAGGACGGGCCCGCGAATCGGTGTATACTGCAGTTACAGGGGGCGGAAAAATTAACGGCTCTCATGCAAAGTTGAGTTTTGAGTTTTGAGACCGAGTGTTGACACGTCAGCCTTACGTTTTCGGCTGCTTGCTTTCAACGCGTATTGTTTTGATTTTAGACGATGCGCAAACATACAGCGATTTAGAAGACATAGATAATGATATCAGAATAGAACCCTAAATCCCAAGATTCATTCTTTCTTGATGTGCATGATTCTAAAGTATTTATCTCCTGAACAACTTTTGCACGTATACAGTAAATATGTGACGTGATTGAAAGGAGCTTACGAGAAGTTACGATAAGTTCACGAATTATTGACGGAAAATAAGATAATTAGAATAAGATTCAATCGATAGATTGATATAAATTAGACAGCGTTGGAGATTCATTCTTTTATTGACTATCATTTCAAAAAAACAATTACCCCAACATTTGTCAGATAAAGGCTCGATTAACCGACACTTGCCGAGTAATGGACTCACCCACACACCCACAAATACACCATTTTAAGCGCATCTGAGAAGTTTAATCTAAAGGGAAGCGAAAAGATAAAGACAAGTTGGGCCAGACCAGGGAAACCGCGGATTTCTCCGAAAACACAAAGCACACTCCGAAATCCCTATTCTCGGAAGGAAGTACTGCGCGCGGCGACACGCCTATACTTATATGTCATGGCGAGTGATAATCAAGCGCGGGCGTAATCCCAAGAGTGCACTATACCATGACCGCAGCGAATTTGATTTTCTTAAACCCGGGGTAATCCGACCCTGGAGCGCGAAATGTTTTCCTGCCCGCGGAGTTATTCCGGCTGTAATGACATTACTACCCCCGCGGCATGAAGCTCGCGAGGCGCGCTTCCCGGTTAAATGAATGCACCTACCACTCCTACGTTGATTCTGCTTTTGTGTCCCGAATTCAGGCAGCGCTAGTCCGACGCGTAAGTTAATTACAGCCTGGCAGACTTGGCTTTATTTAGATGCGAACTTGAAAATGAGTAAAAATTTGGAGAGATGCAGTGCTGTGTGTATTTTCATCTCTTAAAAATTATATACTGCGGACTATAACAAAAAACAAACCGACCTATCTATGATCAATACTGGATTCGATTATAAAAACGAAACTAAGTTAATAGAATACTATTACGATTAAAATATCGTTTTGAGAATTAATTCGTGAATATTACCATAGATGAACTCAAAAATATGAGAAATATGGAAAAATCTTCAAAAATGGTTCTTGGTGTACCAAGCGCAATGAGGAAAAAAACTACGAAAAAATCGATTGGCCGAACGATGAACTACCATACTCGTATAATTATACAAAGTGCCTATATCTTTTCACTGGAACGGCCAACCCGAATGTTTGCAGCTAAAATGCCGTACTGGAAAATCAAGTTCTCTAAAATAAGAATTTTATCAAATTCATAAGAAGAAACTATACTTCTATAACTTATTTTATCAGTGCAAGTTCAGAGTAATGTTTCTAATTGATTATTGTAATCAATCTAGCTTGTCCAAGTGACTAATGTAATTTGGTGACAACAATTTGTAAAAAATACTTAGAATATAATCTATTATTACAGCATTAAGAATGTTTATAATATGTACGATGAATTTGGTTATTCATGAATACACGAGATGAGTATAATAAGATGAAAACCATTTAAACAGGTGTTAAGAATTTTGAATACTGTTACCGTCTCAAAGCTCTATCTGAAATTCGAGACAACTACATCGTAAACGAGTCGATATTTTGATCATCACAAAGTTTCCTCGAGCTATAGATAGTAAAAGCCGAGGAATAAGATCGCAGTGCAAAAAGAAAAGCAAACTAAAGCAAAAGTCGGTCTAGCGCGAAATGCACCGGAAAACCCGAGACTCGTAAAATTCCCCGCAAATTTGACACACCTGCCACGTAGTGTAATTTCTGGCCTGGCTGCTCAGCAGTTTTCCGCTCGCATCACGTTCAGGTGTGAAAAGCCCAAGGCAAAAACAAGTCGGCCGCAAAAAGAGCCACGACACGGGCGCGCACAGAGCCCGGGAAACAGCCGGGCGCGCGCGACGTAATCGTCCCGTGAAAATTCGGTAAAATGAAGAGGGACGATGTTAATGGGTGGCTCGTGGATTATTACCGGGCGATAAATTACGCGCCGTGGCAGCGGCTCGTGTGTTAATGGCCGGGTACCGCTGCACAAATGCCTAATTCAATTATTGAACGAGCGCGAGCGCGCAAACATCACATGTGCTGCGGCGAGCCATGAATTTTGCGCCTCGTTCGCGCATTGTTTCCCTGATGGAGTCTCCGAATACGCCGCATTTTCGTATATACGATAGTACTACACCGCGATGCTCGCGCGGCTCTTCGGGGTTGCTTTTTACATTTTACCAGCTGCCGGTAATTCTCCACGTGGAGATGAAATGTCGCGCAGTTATACGTACGCGTAACTTACTCACAAGGTGGGCTCATGGACGTAGGTAAAATTACATCGGAACAGTCGAAGTGGATAATATTTAATCGAAACGAAATTTCAGTTACTCATTCCACTTTGCTTCTGGATAACGAAGTACATATGTATCGAAAGAGTATAGAGTTGTTTAGCTGAATACTAACTCTACCTACATTTTTCCGGCAACAATTTATTCTCTCGCTAAAATCTTTACAGTGAAATCTCACTATACTATAAAGTGAATATTCACTGTAAGCTTCAGTCGAATGTTGCTCACTGTATTTCAGTGAAAAGTCACTCGTAGTTATTGTGAAAATCTGTAATTTAATATTTATAGTCCAAAATTCACTGTAGTTACAGTTAAATTTTACTGTAGTACAGTGAACAATCCGCTGTTAGTACAGTGAAAAAAGTTTCACTAAAGCTAACAGTGAGATTTTTACTGTAAGGTATTTAGAGAACTGATAATCTAAAAATCGGGAGAGGACGAAATATTCCTTTTATATTCTCCAATATAAAAATATCTCGATATTATGGCACACCACTATCTCATACCAATGATGTACTCAGGTGCTAGGATGAAATCAGTGAAGGGAAGGAGGGGGGGGGGGAGGAGGTACGTGGATGAGACGCGAGCGGGTGCGAATCACCAAATGGCTTTTCGAAAACTTAGCTGTACGGCAGATAACCCCGCGGATAATCCGCTTACGGTCTAATCCGACTCGCACCGTTGCCTCGGCGCCCGCTGGCACCTTCACGCTGCGGCACGACGACAACAGGTGAGGGGACGCGCTCGCAAATTTTCCACTCGGCAATAGTCCGACGAATTAATCAAACGAGTTCCGCGTATTTGCCGGTGACTGTATTGTACGAGAGAAAAAAACTATTTCAGGGTCTTTGTCCTCGGAGTTCAGGCGAGAGGCGCTGAGCAGTGGCGCGCGTCTGATGAGTAATCAGAGTATATGCATGCTTTTCATACTGTTTCAATTAATTCGAGCAAGAAGTACACGTTATACATATACGAATTACAAAATCTATTGATACTGATACATAGTCAGCTGAGAAGGAAAAGTGCCTGTTTGAGAGGGAAGCGCTAAAGTATGATAATAGCTCGGAATAAAATATAACTGGTCACCAGACAATTCTCCATCGGAATCGAAATAGTATAATATAGTTACTCATGAATGATGTACTTATTTGGATTTTGATGTCTTGTTCTAGAAACTGTTATCAACTCGTTCTCTGACTTTTAGTCATCTACAAATATTTAAGAATCTATAAATTTTGCAAGCACCTGAAATTAAACACGTTGTTCAGTGTTGTTTCCTTTAACAAAGGATTTGTTTCTATACGGTGAACGGTAGTATTAAATTATTGATTCGTCGGAAAAACATTCCCAAAATGATCTAGCATTCCCTCACGCATACGAAGTTTGCTGCGTCGGTGAAAATTGATTACCCCTGCACCACGCAATCGCGAGACTTATGTTACAAAATAACCTCCGAGAAAGCGAGGTAAAGGTTATTATTTCATTAGAACACCGGGCGCACGGGAATGATGTAGCGGGGAAAATACAATGAAACAAACCAATATTTGTGCTAAATTATTACCATCGTCCGTATATACGGGTAAGTCGGATCGCGTCCGAGGGGAATGCGACCTTACAGCCAACGGGAACAAGTAACAATATCGTAAAAAGACAAACAAAGAGGCAACGTACGAGAGAGAAAATCCGCGGTACGAAGAGAGAGAAAGAGAGCTGTGGGAGGGGGGACAAAACGAGCTCTGAAAAATAGCCCCTCGCTGCGCGGCAGAAGCGAGAAAGCTCGGGAACTTTTTTTTGTTGCCCGCGCGCTCGCGCACCAAGTCACATCTCGTCCATTTTCAAGGTGTTGTTTTCGCGGGAGGGGTAGTGGCATATAAAAACTTTCCTCCAATCTAGTCGCTTTCAAGCGCAGCGCGGCCCCGGCCGCACGCCGCCCTTAAGTCACGTAAAGCTTTCCGAAGCATCGCACAAAAGCGGAAGCTGCCCCGGCACGTGACGGACTCGACTCGCCGGTGCTGCTCGCTGCAGCTATTGCCAAGAGTTCAAACACATTCGTGCACCGTTGGACCGCTCGTATATACGTAAATATAGACACATGCTCCGTCCGACTGAATAATAGCGGTCGGACAACGCAAATGTTGCTGAAACACAAAGAGTTGCTCACTTCGATGCGATGTGAGCACACTGAGGAAGCGAACAAAAAAAAATCGCTGCCAATGAGTACATTCATCGACAGCTTCCTCTTGAATTTTCTGTCGGATGCTTCTGTAAAACTCGCCTCTTTACACTTCACGACAAGCGAGATTTCAGAGGCTAATTGAGCTTCGATAAATTATGAAAATGGACTCGATGTTATGTTAGACTTGCCATAGGGAACTTGAATATCAATATATAGATATCCCCATGAACATTGTACGGTAATAACCAAGGTCCGGAAACAGATTTTTCTGTTGACTCGATATTTGAGTTTCTCCACATTAAGAAAAATGGTTACTTGCGGCAAATAGTACGTAAAATTAGACCCACTTGGAGCAAATGAAAATTCATTAAATGCAAGTGCAATGGGTTTGCACCTAGAGTGAAAATTTTACTATTTTTTCGTAATATTTCACTGTTTTTAGGATATAACTACTATTTAAAAAAAAAATTTTTTTTCTAACTATTTCCGATTCAGAGTGTTGTTTACTTTCCTTACTACCTTTGTTTACTTTCTTATCGACCGGGGCGAAGAGGATGAATGAAAATGGCCGGTTGAAGTTCATTTATAGTACTTTTGAAGACCATATAATAAGCAGAATTTTCGTATTTACCATAGCAACTGTCGTTGATATCCGTAGGACTCGTGTATATCTCTATCAACCATTGCTACGAAGCATCGGTCGATTCGATTGAGGTTCATCTGACAATGGCGGAAGACATCTCTCATTGTCATTATTTTTTTTCACACAAAGCCTTTTTGAAAAAGCATACACCTAATGCCGTTAGCAGTGGTTTTTATTGGGATGCTGAATTACTTTTGATGCCAAATTGGTGAACCAAACCTCTGATACTCCGTGTGAGTTTCGATATGAATCTCCTGTTTCGGATTTCATGTTTTGGATCTTATAGATTTGTAGATCTGTTGATTATTACCACATAGTAAATCAGTACACAAACTTTGTGAAAACATGTAAAAAATTCGTATATTGATAATCAAGTGCTATAGAAATGAGAGATGTCTTCCACCACTGACAAATGGAACTCAAACTAATTTGTAATAAGTTAATTTGTAATAAACAATAGTTGCTAGGGATAATATTAACTGTTGTTGTAAGGAATATAAGATTTCGTGTTTTTTGTTTTCAAAATATTTGCTAGGGTCGTAAACAATGGTTGCTAAGTGAAGTTTCTCAAAAAAATATCTGAATAACACGCGCCATCTAATATCTAAATAATGTACTCGTACGTCGGTGATATTATCGATTCTTGAGTATTTCAAATATAGATAGTTAATCATTACAAAGGTGTGAGCTAACTTTTTCATACGTTCAAGAAACGTGTACACGTTTCGTTAGTCTCAATTAATATGTATTATCAATTAAGAGAACAGCATTGAAACTACGTATATCGGTAGTTTTTCATAGTAACTGAGGAGTTTCGAATCAAAACTTTCTGCTCTTCTTCTTTCACCATGTAAATTTGGATTCATTGGAGTATTTACATACTAGATAAGAGACAGATTACGCAAAGTTTTTTATTAAAATAATCATGTTACGAAGACCCAACTGTGTTTGAATTTCTTGATGATACCATTTACATAGATAGAATTAATATACACTCGAATAAAATTTATATCTTTACGTTCAGTTCTAACTCTCCACTGTGTGGAACATCGATTCGGTCGTTCGACATACGGGTAGTTGGAAAATCTATTACTTATGTTGATTATATAAGGTATGTGTACCCAACTTCGCTAAAAAAGCATCACAACTTGTTAGTATACCGTCAATGTGAACTAAAGCCAAGTGAATCTGAATAATAGTTGATTATTCTATGTTCCTGTTATTGATTTGATGTGTACTTTCATTCGTGGTATTTTTTTCACGACTTTCGTAGACTTAATTGCGTAAACTAAAAAATATGTTCATAAGAAGTATACGGTTATGGTTGAATTTTGAGTGTATGTATAAATCAATCCTCGGGAAATAAGTTTAGCTGTTGATTATCTCATTGAGAAGTACATTTGAATTAAATGTAGTTACCAGGGGATTGTTTTGGAGCTTGCAATCTTAGTTATTAATTAACGGGGAACAAAAGTTTAATTTGAAGACATGGAGGTACCAAAAAATTAGCTTGACGTTTCGTTAAATAGCTATTTCAGCCATGCTACCATCTGCATTTGTAAAAGAAACAAAGCGCTCGTACATCCGATTTTAACCAAATTTACATTATCTGTTCAAGGTAACCTCGTCTTATGATGATATGGCGATTGGCCATTTTTTCTTCAAAAAATAACTTAAATTCGTACCCTGCTCAGCGTATAACTTCTAGCAGAAATAAAGTAAGATATTTTTTTAGCAGTATTAAAACAATTCTATTACCTCCAGTCTCAGAATGGAATTCGGGAAGAAATTCCAACTGTTGTGCAAAGAAGATTATTGGAGATCTGTACTTTTGTTTGTCGCGTTCATCAGCCTCATTCACACTGGTAAGTGGACTTGGTAATATTTATTCTTTTACAATTTAAAAAAAAAAATTCTCCTCATTTATTAGGTTCAAGCCATGATCAGGATGTGTTAGCAATATACCAAGATACACCTGTCAGTGATAATATACCGAAAACTTTCAGGAAAGTACTTATCCGCGAAAAAAACTGTCGACTGTACGCTTTAAATGTGGAGAATATTGAAAATTCTGCAGAAATTGTTCTCACTCAGAAGCAGCCTATAGCTTGTGTTTTTGATTTGTATCGTGAAAATAGGATTTATTATACACATTATGCTGGATCCATTTTCTCGAAATCAGAATCAATATCAGAAACTGAATTGCAGATACCTATGAATTATAATGTTAAGCAACTATTAAACAATATTTATGACGTAGCTGTTGATTTTGTGAACGATAAACTGTATGTGATTACTGTAGATAACAAAGTAGAATCTGATAAATTATTCGTCGTTGATGTGGCTAGTGGTAATACAGGAATAGCTATAGCTGACCTCCATCTGCCTAAGGATATCGAAGTAGATCCATTTACAGGTTTTTTGTTCATACAACAACAGTCATCGGTAAGTAGATTGAACAAATTTCAATTAAATTAAAATTGTTCATTTTTAAACAATATCGATAATAGTTATTTGATTACTAATGAATGGATGGCTTTAGATTATTAGAGCCAGCATGGATGGGACTGCAAGAGTAAAACTGATAAATATTGAAGGAATTTACAATTTGGCGATTGAACGAAAAACTAAGAAGATATTTTGGGCAACCTCGCTAGGCATCGAAAGCTCGGATTATCATGGTCAAGGCATCCGTCGTGTTGCAGCTTTAGGGAGATACACGCGAGATTTTACTGTTCTGGGAAATGAGTTATTCTGGTCATCGACTTCATATGGTTTAATGCAGTCTAACACGACAATTTCACGTTGCGTGATGAGTAATTCTTTCGTCTGTGGTAAATTGAATTATTAATTTGTCTTCTTTTTTCACATTAAAAATTGAATCAAAAGAAAGTATAAACCAAGTAGAAAATACATGTCAAGCTTTTTTTATCCAGTCGATTATGTTCGCAAGTTATCAAAGATAATCTGTATATAATCTGTATATAATGTGGATGAAAGAACTTATTTTAAAAATTAATTTCAAGATTTCGATTTTAAGATTTTTGAACTTTATCCAGTATATATGCAGATTATATACGAATTATATACAGATTATATATGATCACTTTTGTATATAACCGATTGGATAAAAACTTGACATGTTTTTTATTACTTATTTGTGTCTTGTGACATAATAATCAATGTCCAAATATAATGATTAATTTTTCATCAAATGATCAAAAACTAAGGTTCAAAGACATTATTTTAATGTTTTTTTATAAACTCAGTGAATTATTGAATATCAACTCTACTCTCAAAATTCAAAGTAGTAAAAACAACTGTTTATTAGTAATAATTGGATAAATGAAAAATAGTGAATATTCGCTTGAAAATTATATTAATATTCATCAGTTATGCAATTTTCACTATTTTTAATTTAGAGATTACTCAATATTTATATCAAATAATTTCTCACTAATAATCAAATACTTGCAAAGTGACAACTTCGAAGCTATAAAATTAATGAAGCGCTATTCGTGTGACTATTTCGTTATTAGACAAAAAATATTTTCAGAAAACGGCTCCGCCGTTAGCATTCCTTTCGTGGGGACACAGACTATGAAATCTTACGATTTTGATGAGCTTCAAGGAATGACGATGAAGAAAATGAATCCATGTGAAACGGTTCGACCAAGTTGCGAGCAACTTTGCCTTCTGAACGAGATAAGCTACAGATGTGCTTGTAAAGTAGGATATAAATTGAATAGTGACATGCACAGTTGCCGATTGGCATACGATGAATTTATCCTTTATATTCATGATAAGTATGCTAAAGGTAGAATTATTGGGTAAGCTAGTGTTAATTTTATTAATACATTATACCATTATAATGAACTCCATAGTAGAAAGGTTGTATATGAAATATTCTCAAATGGAAATGATAAATATCGCAATACATTACAAAGTCAAACCTCTTGGGTAGCATTTTTTTTGAAATATCTATTTTTTGTTTCATCAGGTCCGAGAACCGTGACTCGTTGAATTTCGTTGACGCCTTTTATCCGAATGGATTGAAATCAGACGCACAAATCATTAGTTTCGACTATGATTATCAAGACAACTACATTTTCTTCAGCGACAACGCTCCCAAAAACAAGCTGTACATGAAAAAGCTCGACGCTACCAAAGGACAGATTACACTCTACACTTATGATCACGCGGAAGTTATTTCAACGGCCACCGATTGGTTGTCTAAGAACATATATCAAATAATCTCCGATGACAGATCGGGACACAATTGTAAGATGATGGTCCACCAATATCCGAAGATCGAGAATGGAAAGTTGAGAATAGATTACTCGACCGAACTGTTTACATTGCCAAGTAGTTGGGAAGCGGGTTCTATAGTGGTTCACCCGTTTCGAGGAATCATCTTCATGCTGATCAGATCAGGCAGCAGTGGAGAACTTTATCAAGCGTACTTGGATGGGTCAAATGTGACACTATGCAAAACTGGGACAAGTCTTTATGGGTTAGCGATAGATTTCGAAGAGGATTCATTACATTGGTTCAATACTAACCGAACTGGTCTGATGGGTTATGACTTTGACGAGCGCACGAATATTAGGATGTGAGTGGATACCATGGATTTTCGTTCCATTTTAAATATAAAACATAATTTTGTGTGTGTGTGTGTGTGTGTGTGTGTGTGTGTGTGTGTGTGTGTGTGTGTGTGTGTGTGTGTGTGTGTGTGTGTGTGTGTGTGTGTGTGTGTCCGGATAAAGTGAATCTTGTAAGGAAATAAAATAACTTATATACTACAGATTTTGAAATAACTTCACGATTTTGAAAAAAATATTATTTTATTCGAACTATTTTAATTTTATCGTATCCAGATATACAGAGAGAATCGGTCTTCACGCTTTAACATCATCTACGTATTTCCAACACAATCTCATAATGACCAAGTAATTTGTAATTTGGTGTGTCTGTTTTAGGATTGACATATCAGTAGTAAAGAATCCAACAAGTGTGAGTATCCATGGCAAATACGCTTATATAGGCAATTTGACGGCCGTTTGGCGATTCAACAAGTACAATGGGGCAGATCCAGTTGAAGTGATTGTATCAGCGGATGTTAACCACCCAAAAACAATAATCGGCACCAAGATTTATGCAGCATCAGCTCAACCTATTCAGACCAACAGCCCCTGCATAATTAATAATGGAGGTTGTCAGAAATTTTGTTTCGCGGTGATTGAAGTTGAACATACGTTCTTTTACCCAACAGCAAAGTTACAGAGACAGTGCGGATGTTTGAAAGGGGAGAAACTCAGTCTTGATGGATTATCATGCGAAATTCAATAATCATTCTGAGAATATCCAGATTAAAATTCTCTTCATCACGTTTATTCTTCAGAAATTTGTAAAATCTTTCCAATCGAATAAATTATCAAATTCTGATTCATGGATTTTATTATTTATCTGGATCGATTGTATTCTCTAAACAGATGACGGTTTTAAGAAGACTGCTGCCAAGTGCGAATCAACAGTATACCGACGCTTTCTCAGAAAAGCTTTCTGATTAGAGAGTATTTGGAAAGTACCTTACATGGAATTCTTCTTCCTTTTAATTTTCAATGGTTGCTAAGACATATATAGATTACTACGATAGGTCTCTATTATTTCATGGATAGTTTTTGAAAAACGTGAATGGAATAATTAATTCCTGAACAAGATTGTAACTCCGACAAAATTGAATGACTTCTACAAATGTGCCATTCAGACATTTTTACGAAATTCTATGCAATTTTGCACAAAACGTCTGAATGAAATTCCGAATTGCTGAAAATCATCCAAATAGATAAGACTTCACAATCAAAATCACCCTGGAAACACTCACTATATTAAGTCGAGAGGGGCAGGTAAGCAGAATTTTGACAAAATGTAAAATTTCATAATTACTAACACAGCCACCCCCTCCCCCCTCCCACACACACACAAACACACAACATACATCTCAATGAAAATGTATTCAGAATGTCAGAATGATCTCTCTAGAAATCGGTGAGTTCCTATGATAAATATTTCAAATAGTCACTATTTGCACAATTACTAGTTATCTATAGATTAAGAATTTCATCCATTCTATTTCAAAGCTGTAACCTTCGGCTCGTCAATTATTCAATAATGATTATATTTTCATTCAAACCCGATAGAAAATTTCGCGTGCCACGGGAATAGCGTCTTACGGGATCATACCCATTCAAATTTAATAGGATTATACTGCATGTAATTCAAAAATCCAAAGTGAATCAGTTTAAGAGGAACGAGAGAGGCGCGCAGTTATATCCCCATAATCGACGATTTCCTCAGGGTCAACTCATTCTCAACCAAATCTCACGAGTCGTGTCATTAGCTCGATCTTTGGAGGAAATTCACTAATAGCCAGTCCTGTTCCCTAGCGGCGACGAAATTATAGCGAATCCCATCCGCTACGTTGTCTCGTTGGAGATACACGAGATATAGAATCCGGCTCAAACAAGACTGGTTTAAAACCCGAAATAGACAGTGTACACACACACGTGATTTTGTATATGATACGCTGGCGCAAACTTTCGAGCCACATACATTCAAATTTTGAAACTGGATGACTATTCAATCAGTCATCATTGGCTTCTTAAAACACCTGAGTACCGCGTGCGCATTACAACATCGATATATGTATATACCTATACTGTCCGTCGCGTGACTGTGCTTGAGCCCGGGCGAATATTCGTTCGGCTAAAAAATTCAGTCACACGTGAAGCCGCACCGTTCGCGAATACACACCTCGCGGAAAATACAATCGTTCACGCCCGGGCGCACACGCAAGGGGTTATTGGTTTTCGTCGCTGGCGCGCGAGCGCGCCGTGGAAAAGGCGAATGCGGGGGTGAGAGAAGGTGGAGCGGGGGCGGCGGAGGGGAACGGGGGGAAAAAAAGAAAGCGAGAGAGAGAAAGAGCCTGACTTTGTATCGGGTGGGTGCCGCGGATAATAAAGGTTATCCGAGCGATTCACGGGTGCGAAAGAGAGAGAAAGAAAGAGAGAGAACGATGGAGTGAGGGAAAGAGAGAAAGAGAGAAAGAGAGAGAGGAAATACGTACGAGGAGGGAAAGCAGGAAATTCGTGTCTTGGATAAGGGCAAACCTCTTTCCAGGCCTGCAATCAATCTTATCCGAGGGGAATATCGAGGCTCTTCTCGCTTCGTCTTTTTTCTTTCTCCCGTGCCGCCCCACTGGCAGGGGATTTCCTTACACTTGTAGCCGGGGCGGAAACCGTTTACGCGAATCGTCGATTGAAATTGCCAATCGAGAAGGTGAAAATCTTGTAAGCTGGCAGAATTAAAAGCTGCCACGCCCATTACAGTTATATATCCTGTTTTGTAACATCGATTACTTTCAGATTCCTTATCACTTTGAAAATTAGGAAAATTTTCACGATCACTGGTGCATCTTTTCACTGGTCCACAGTGAATTGAAGGTAGTGACATTGAAAATGCACCAGTCGATTTTATCGGACATGATCCGATTTTGATGTTACGTAGGCATATTTGGGTACAA
>JAJGXB010000273.1:1124-14615 GCA_020882725.1 Aphelinus certus
TATATATATATATATACATACGAGGATACGAGGCTGGACGTAATATACGTTTACGTTTCGTTGAGAACCACGCTCGCAATAGGCCTCGAACCGCTCTCACGTAATATACGTCAGTGGTGGGAAAAATTTTCTGTGCGAGATTTAGCGAGAGGTTCAGAGTGTCTGTCGTCTGCTCGTCGACTTATACCTCCTATACCCAAATAACAACGTCAATTTTCGCAAATCTTTTCTGACGTAACTGCATGCAGGTTTTGCTGGTAACCATTGCAAAACTGCAGAACAGAGGTTTAAAAAAAAAAATTTCTAGGTGCGAGGTTAAACCGCAAACGAGCTGTATACAATGGCTTGTCGCGTCCCCTCGCTTGCTGCGCATACTTGTCGTCGGTGGCGCTGACGCGCCACCTGATGTTGTTATACAGAATATATACTCAGTATACTTAGTACACTACTCTTAGTATACTACAGAATATATACTTAGTAAATTTTATATTTCACTTTTGCCTAACAGATTTAATCTTCTTTCTCAAGAGCAACGAAAAAAGCCAATTTTGCTAAGCTCATGCAAGTCATAGAATGGTTTGGTGGAGAAGAGCAAGAAAAAGTTTGTCAATCAACAGTTTCCTACAAAAGTCTTAATAGTATGCGGCATGATACAGAAGTGAAGGAACTTAAACTGTTAGCTTGAATAAAATAACACAACAAAATTTTATTTTACATAAAAAATACGAAACAGTAATTTTGCCAGTATACAGAGTCCCAGTACATTTTCATACATCTACAGTTAAAAAAATATCTCAATCAGTTAAAGGCGATTATACTTATCTCAGAGTAAACTTTTTCCATCCTGGTGCAACTGTTGATCGCAACGAGGGTCGAATTTACCCTCAACCTAATGCAACTTTTTATCAAGGAAGTGTTACCTTACAAATTTTAATTATATTTGAAAGTTAATTTTTCTCCCCTTATTATTATTTAATTTTCTATTGCAGAACTTATCGTAATTTTGCCACATATTATATTTTACAAGTGTTTACAAGTTATAACATATTATATTCTCTAAGTTTAATAAACTATTTTGAAAAATATCTGATGGATTATTTTTTTTATGTCTACTCACCTTTTACCAGTATAGAATTACGCTGAAATTTCATTCAAATAAGTATCGGGTTCAATTTAACCATTAAAGAACTATGTGTTTAATCTAAAGAATTTATTATAAACATTTTCATTGTTATTACATATCTTTATCCAATATTATCTGTTTACTGCACACTAGTCGATCGATCGTCAATAGTAGATGTTAACATTACTGCGATCTGATTTAAACAAAATTTAACTTTTTTATAGGTTATGAACAGTAAGTTGGTATGACTTCAGTATAACCATCAAACCTAAAAAATACGATAGATGGACAAGCGAATTTTGGGCGGGCTTTTCAAACAGAGCACGCGATAGCTTGTCCGTCCAGTGTACATGTGATTTCCACATAAATATTTTAGTTAAAAATGATGTATTCATTATGTTAAAAATGACTAACGTACAAGTACCTGCCAAATGTGAGAGAAAGAATGAGGAATAAGTGGTTCAACCCAAACAGATGGACAATACAATTTCTGACAGGACATGACAACTTCAAAAGTTTCAAGAAACGATTCAACTCCACAAAAGATGATAAATGTACATGTGGAGAACCAGACGATCCGGAACATGTACTGAGAAAATGCCCAAAATACCTAGAAATCAGAAACACATTGAAGCGGGAGACAGATACAGAAGAACTAGAAGAGGAACAGATGATAGAACCAAAAAACTGGCAAGCCTTCCAGAAATTCTCTGAAAAAATTATGAAAGTGAAGGAAGAAACGGAGGCCTTAGAAGAAGACGAGGAAGCACAACAAGAACCCAACCAGAATGAAGATGAAGAAGAAGAAGCTGCTGGAAACTACTCAAGTAGTGATTACAACCCCGATCAGTGAACAGAAGACACAAGAAAGCAATGATAATAAACAGAACCCATCTCGCAAACACAAAAACTGACACACACACACACACACACACAAATGTACACAATACACACCGTGATTCGGAAGTCACGTAAAGCCGTCGGTCCACCCAAGCGCAAAAACCGTTCTGCATAGAGGAAATGCTAGAAAGAAACAAACCCGCTGGTATGCTAAAGCGAGGAATAGCGGAAATGGCTTCCTTCTAATGGGAGTTGTTTAGGGCATTGGTTATTTGGGGAAACGCCATGGGGAAACGCCATAAGCTTCGGCTCCTGGTAGGCTAAAATGCAACTCTGGTCCTTTGGAGTGGTTACCAAAGGGATCTAGAAGAAAGCGCACACAAAAACATTGATCCAACTCCGAAGATAATGAATGGATACTGCTGATGGCTGGCCAACTCACTCTTGAGAATCACTTATGAGAGCGGGTCACTCTTTAGCAGAGGGTACACCACATAAACCAGGAGCTTCTGGGTAGGATCAAGAAGCAGTGCAAGCCTGGGCCGCTAGATTGTACCGGAGCCCGGGTTGTCCTCGCCAGACAATCGGGCTGCTCCGTAGCAGCTAGTGTAAAAAGCACCCTTGTCAGAAGCGCTCTAGGTGGCACCTAGATGGGAGGCGCCAAGGAGGGTGTGTTGCAGCGGCGAGGCCACTAGCTGGAGTGAGTGACGTGTCTTGAAATTGGAGAGGATCGAAAGTCTTGAGGGAAGCCAGAAATCTCGGTCTGCCTATAAATTGTTGCTAGTTTAAATAAACCAAAAGCACTTTGAACAAATGAAACTGTCTCAAAACAAAATCAATATCTCAAAGTTGCACAATAAAAACCGAGCTCTCTCCCAGAGCTTAAAAGTTCTTTCATCGCCCCAACAAGTATATAATAATGATGAAAAGATGGAAATAACAATGCAGTCTATGAAAAGATCTGCAGCATCGGTACTCAGCCCTGCCATCTCCGAACAAGCTATTGGTCCAACTAAAGGAGTCAAAGAACCAAAGAATAGTAGCACCTCAAAAAAAGGTCTGCATACAGATGATATTCCAGAATATGCGTTTAAAGCCATGGAGAACATTAAATCATGCATTAGCAAAGTCAGAAGCGACACCCTGAAAGAGGCAGCAATCCAAAGTACAGAAGCACTGATGCATCTGATCAATCAACTGTCAGCTAAATGCGCCAATTTAGAAGGCAGACTGGAGATCATGGTTAATCTAAGCAATGAAGCCAAAATTAAAGAATCAGAAAACAAACAAAGTTATGCCAGCGTAGCAACCCCCGGGCTTGCGGGCCCAAGATCTCAAACTAGACAAACAACTATAAGAATAGCGCCTAAAGCAGAGAAGAAAAAAGGAAACGAGTCAAGGACTCCTCGTTGAAACGGAAACAGAAGAAGATCTGGTAAAAATTGAAAAGAGTCAAGACCTGAATGAGAAGTTCTTGATTAATAGACCTACTCGGAAACTGCCAAAAATAATAATCTATGATCTCCCAAAAAATACAACAGATGCAGAATTATGTGCCACCGCTTTTGAACAAAACGAGACAATTGAAATGACCAAGGAAGTTTTTGACGCATCATTTATACCACGTTTCAAGACAGAGAAGAAAGACTCACCAACATGCAACTGGATTGTAGAGGTCACACCAAAAATCAGAAACACCCTCATTGCAGCGCAAAGAATCTTCATAGGCTGGTCGTCATGTAATGTCCAAGACTACATACAGGTCACTAGATGCTTTAAATGTCAAGGATACGGGCACATGACCAAACACTGCACGAGACCACAGCACTGTCACATATGTGCTGCTGAAGGCCACAAAGGAACTGAATGTCCAAATAAGAACTCACCTAAGAAGTGTGTAAACTGTGTAAAAGCCAATAGAAACCATGATCACGATGTAATGGACAGAAAAAAAACAAGCCTTGGAGAAACTAATACATTCCACAGATTATGGAGTGTAAAACAACGATTTTACAACTCAACGCGAGAAGAGCACGTGTGGTAACTCCAGAAATTAGACAACTCTCTATTGAAAAGGGAATAGATATACTAGTTCTCCAAGAACCATACGTCCGAAAAAACAAGATCGTGGGTTTTGGAATGAACACCAATTTGATACACACTACACTCGACCACCCGTGGGCAGCTATAGTTGCAATAAACCCTAATGTCACAGTATTGAAGCTCATCCATCTATGTACTTCTCACTTTGCAGTTGCTCAAATGATACACGAAAATAATGACTTCTACCTGATAAGTGCATACTTACAACTTAGCATCGACACCTGTAAATTCCTCAAACAACTTGAAACAATACTCAAGCACCTCAGCAATAAGAGAATTCTCATAGGAGTAGATTTAAACGCCAAGTCCACGATGTGGGGAGCGACAAAAACTGACACAAAAGGAATCTTACTGGAATACTTCATTGCACAGTGGAACCTAGTCGTTATTAATAACCCAAATGGCCTAGCTACAGTCTCCCCAGAAGTCGGTGAAGGGCATCCAGATGTCACCTTAGCCACAATAAACCTAGCTTCGAAAATCACTAGCTGGGAAGTAAAAGATGGATGGACATCAAGCGATCATCGAGCCATAGTCATGGAAATAACAGGCACAGAAACTAGCAATGGTCAAACTCGGACCACAAAAGGATATGCGACCAAGAAAGCCAACTGGGAAGCATTCCAGGCAACACTCGAAAGGAACAAGTCCAAAATTCTTCCAGGCATCCCACACAACAAAACAGACACAATTAACAAGGTGAGAAGTATTACAAATTCACTTAGAGACGCCTGCAACAAAACTATACCTGTCCGCACAAAAAGCACAAGAAAAGTTCCCTTCTGGTCCAATGACCTAGAAACTGAAAAAAAGTATACAAATGTAGGAGGAACTTCCAAAAGTAACGTGATCCAGATAAGAGGACTCAGCTGCGAAAATATATGACCTATCAAAGAAGTCGTACGTAAAACTAATGAAAAACACTAGGGAATCTAAATGGAAAGAATATGTAACATGTCAAGGTAACGAAAACCCTTGGAGCTTTGTATACAAACTACAGACCAAAAAAGTTTCGGTCAAAGAGGCGAGCAGCAATCTTAATAGGCCAGAGAAAAATGATGTCACGGACAACTGGGATGACACCATGACAGAGCTTCTCAGCAAACTATTCCCAGAGGATGATCCTGATGAGGATACACCTGAACAAAAAGAAATCAGGAAATATGTAAGAACTCCTCCAACCAGTAGAACGGAGCCTTTCACAATGGGAGAAATGAGAAGAGCGATAGGAAAAATGAGAATTGGAACGGCGCCTTGACCAGATCACTTTGACCTAGACATCATTCAACACGCTCTCCCAATCATCAGCCAAGAACTCCTAGACATGATGAATGGCTGCCTCCAGAACACAATATTCCCTAATGCATGGAAAATTGGGAAAATAGTCACGATCAAGAAAGGGCCTGATGAAGACCCAATGGACCCGGCGTCATTCAGGCCAATCTGTCTACTATCGATCCTCGGAAAGTTGTTGGAAGCCATGATATTTAGTAAACTCAACGCAGTACTTGAACCCGAGCTCTCATCAAGGCAATATGGATTCAGGAAGACAAGGTCCACAGAAGATGCAATCGTAAGATTCAGAAAATTCATCGACGAAACAAATGATAAATATGCACTAGCAATCTTCCTTGACATCCAAAAAGCGTTCGACAACGTATGGTGGCCGAGTATCCTACTTGAATTAAAGAAACTAAATTGCCCACGAGAACTCTACAAACTAATAGAGGACTATCTGAACAACAGGAAGGTAATACTCATAGACGGTTAAAAATGGAAGATGAAAAAGATAAGTAAAGGATGCCCACAAGGATCAGTATTAGGACCTCCTTTCTGGAACCTAATTTTTGACGTCATACTGCACATCCTCATCATCATGTGCAAAAAAGTAACGGCATACGCGGATGATGCAGCACTTCTAGTCACAGAAAACTCCAAAAATAAACTAGAATCTGAGGCCCAGAAGGCAATCGACACAATAGTTGGTTGGACGAAAACTCAAAAAATAATTCTAGCAGCCAACAAATGTCAAATGATGCTCGTTAAAGGACACCTTCATCCAAGAGCCCCACCAAAAATACACATAGAAATAAAAAGGCTGAAGAGAGTTGATTCCTTCAAGTATCTAGGCGTAGAGTTTGGCACAAACCTAACAGTCACGAAACACATAGAAAATATCTCAAACAAATCAAGAAACCTCTTCAACAGTCTTGGACTCGTAGCAAAGAAGGGAATGGGGACTCGGCTCTGAAGCACTTAATACAATCTACAAAGGACTATTCGTTCCGGTAGCAACTTACGCAAGTGCTGGATGGTCAGACAGACGTACAAGGGAAAACAAAAGAAAGCTAGAATCAGCACAAAGGAATGCGCTCATAAGGTTAACAGGAGCCTACAGAACCACATCAACACATGCACTAACAATAATCACAGGAAATCAACCCATACTATTAGAACTAGAAAGGAAGAAGACGGACTACCAAATAAGGGAAGGCAATAGCGTGCAAATAGGAAACACATCATTTGATCCAGAGCCAACAGATTCCAATGCAATAAAACAAGCGAAGATTAGGAGTGCGAAGAGAGCTTCAAAAGAAATAATGATGCAGAAATGGCAAGAAATCTAGAATAGCTCAACAAAAGGCAGGTCAACATACAAATACCACCCTAATGTGAAAAGTAGAGTGAATAGCCGATGGATGAACCCACACAGACAGACTATAGAAATAATAACAGTTCATGGTAACTTCAATAGCCTCAGGAAGAGATTCAACTTGAACGACAATAACAAGTGCAGCTGTGGAGAGATTGATGAACCAGAGCACGTCCTGAAAAAGTGCCCGAGATACGACAACATCAGGCGGAAATTCCTGAAGACCATGATGAGCGAAAGAAAAGAAGAGGAACTCATCACACCATCGAACAAGAGGGATGAAAACCTAAACAAACGAAACAAACACAAACAAACACACAAGCACACAGACATACAATGACACAGATTACACACCGTGGTTCGGGAGTCACGTTAAGCCGTTGATTCACCCAGAAGCCAAAATAACAGAGATGAAACTTGACACTAGTTGTAAAGAAAATTGAAGAAATAGTCAGACACCCGCTGGTATGCGAAAGCGAGGTACAGCGGTCAAACTTCATTATCGAGGTTATTAAGGCATTGGTTTTGTTTTTGTGTGCATGGCATAGTGGAGTAGGACCTCGGTTCTATTTTGTTGGTTTTCGGAACCCCGAGGTAATGATTAATAGGGACAGATGGGGGCATTCGTATTGCGACGTTAGAGGTGAAATTCTTGGATCGTCGCAAGATGGACAGAAGCGAAAGCATTTGCCAAAAATGTTTTCATTAATCAAGAACGAAAGTTAGAGGTTCGAAGGCGATCAGATACCGCCCTAGTTCTAACCATAAACGATGCCAGCTAGCGATCCGCCGAAGTTCCTCCGATGACTCGGCGGGCAGCTTCCGGGAAACCAAAGCTTTTGGAAGGGATGGCGCTGAAGCGTCGCACCTATACTCGGCCGTCAGCGGCAAGTGGGGCGGAATGCAGCAATGTATGCCGTCATGAAGCCCTGACGAGTAGGAGGGTCGCGGCGGTGTGCGCTGAATGGTCTGGGCGCGAGCCTGCCTGGAGCCGCCGTCGGTGCAGATAGGGTTTGGAACGCGAAAGCACCGCGTTGCGGCGGTGTCCGGATCTTCCCCTTGGACCTTGAAAATTCAGGAGAGGGCCACGTGGAGCTGTCGCGCCGGTTCGTACCCATTTCCGCAGCAGGTCTCCAAGGTAAGAGCCTCTAGTCGATAGACTAATGTAGATAAGGGAAGTTGGCAAATTGGATCCGTAACTTCGGAATAGGGATTGGCTCTGAGGAGCGGGGCGTGTCGGGCTTGGTCGGAAAGTTGGTCTGGCTGTCGTGCCGGGCCTGGGCGAGGTAAACCCTGTTCTCTCCTTTGCGGGGGAGTTCTTGCAGCCGAGCTCGGTACCGTGCCTCGGCCTCCCGCGAATCTTCCTTGCTACGAGGCTTTCGGATCGGTTCCGCCGTCTCGATCGTTCTCTTCGGCCGCCATTCAACGCTCAGCTCAGAACTGGCACGGAGTAGGGGAATCCGACTGTCTAATTCAAACAAAGCATTGCGATGGCCCTCGCGGGTGATGAGGCAATGTGATTCCTGCCCAGTGCTCTGAATGTCAACGTGAAGAAATTCAAGCAAGCGCGGGCAAACGGCGGGAGTAACTATGACTCTCTCAAGGGCGGGAGTAACTATGTCTCTCTTTCGCGTTCAAGAGGGATATTATTCCCAGCTGGCCGGCATGAACCTGAACGCTACGTTAGTTTTCAAACCCGCTACTCGTTGTGTTCTACGACATTAGCTGGACCACGCGGGGTCCGCCATAGGGACCGGTGTGCCGAGCCACTACATCCACGTCGTTGAAGCCGGAAACGCCTAAGAATGTCAATGTGAAGAAATTTTTGCGCTGTTTGGACTGCGCAGGCAGCAAAAGTGGCAGGCTTTCGGCAGGCCTAGCTATGGCTTTCACTCACCTTGTAAGGGTCATGCTCTCTGAGTAATGAGTCCTATGCAGTGGAGATGTCAGAGGAAGATAGCTCCGGGAAGTGCGCTTCCCGCCGCGGCCGATATGCAGCAGAGTTAAGCTAGCTCTGGTCGTGGATCTGGGCCTAGCACACCCGGGTCCACTTGAGAAGCATAAATAGCTAGCACGGGACTCGGTTCCAAGCCCACTCTATAGGTATTCGTCTTTTCGGCTAGACGAGAACCTGGAGATGCAGCGAAAAGCCGAGTGTTGAGGTTGGATCCGTGCGGGCATGTGTTTCGCAATGACGATGTGTCAGTGGGTCTTGTCTTGAAGTTCGGCGTTGATCTTCCACACTTGACGAGGGACCATTACCCCGCCCGTGTTCGTACCGGGAGTGCCAAAAGTCCGCCAGGACTGCGGCCAGAGCCTTCGGGTAAACCTTGGAAAGTCGTTGAGCACCGCTCAACGACTTTCGAAGGTTCGAAACGGCACATTTTTTGAAGGTCCGAAACGGCACATTTTGGGCCCAGCCAACGTAAGCCCGAAAAGATGGTACCTCTTCGGCAATGTTGTTAAGTTTGATAAACTTGTTGTTGAGTTTTAAACCACTGGGGGGTTAGCCTCCAGAAAGTACGTCCTTCTCCGTTTGGAGTCAAGTTGACGCAGAATAATAGCCAAATGCCTCGTCATCTATCGCCGCCCATGATTCTTCTGATGCGTGAGGTGAGAAAATAAGATGGTATTGGGGCATGCCTGCTAAATCCACCCGGAAATCTCCGATGGAGTGCAAGGACAAGCGGCCTGGGACTGCGAGCATGCGAAAGCAATGCGCGTGGACCCTGAGCCGTAAAATGTCCAGAAAGAGCTCGCCGAATGGCAAGGAGCACGTCCGGTAGGCGAAGTACAAGGTACAATTTTCCTGTACAGGACTTGACGGGATTTGTCGCATGGCGTAGCGCGTGATGTGACTCTCCGCTGGCCTCCTACCAAGAAATGAATGGAAGTATGGATATGGGAATTTTCGAAGAGGAGCATGGATGGTGTTGGCCCCTCTAAGCCGCCACTGACGGTGGAAACGGTGGCAAGGGCCCTCTGGGAATGTTGGGTCCCTTCTTGGTCGAACCAAGAAGAGGAAAGACTGAGAAGCCGACTGTATCGGAACGGTCGTTAAAAATGGAATACACAAACACAAAATAGATTACAACGAAACAGTAGCCTCGGATGTGGTCGAAAAAGATCAACCTCGACCTTCGACTAGTGGCACAAACAACATACCCGGCGATGACACCAGGACTATCCTCACGCATTCCAGCGTGAGGATAGACGTACCTTTCGATGGACTAACATCATGTTCAGAATGCCTACGAACGGCTAACAGGAACTTCGCGTTCTTGAAGCCAACCGAGCTTGGCAGGCACATAGACAAAGTCCACCTGTCACTCGCCGTAGTGTGGGTCTGCCAATGCTCGAGAGAATTTGAGAAGCTGCATGGGTAGTCCTGCCACAAGAATAAGTGTACAGGCCCGCCCATTGAGCGAACACATTTCGAGAACTTGTGCGGAGAATGTGGCCTGAGCTTTCGAACAGCTATCGGCCTTTCTCAGCATGAGCGGCACGAGCATCCTGACATCCGCAACCAGAAACGAGCGGATGAGGCCAACAAAGAGCCCGGTAAGAGAGAAGCTCCGAATAAAATTTGGACACAGGAAGAGACAGAGAGACTGAGGGAGCTCTGTAAGACCTACGAAGGCCAGCAAAAAATCATTTGCTTATTGGAACCTCACTGCCCGGGCAAAACCAACAAACAAATAGGCGAGAAACGTCGATCACTCATACTCAAACAAGGAAGTAATGTAGAGCCACCCAATGAAGACGAGGCGAGTGTCGAACCAGTGGCAAACGACACGATGATGGACATTCAGGTGGAGGGAGTGGTCGACCCACCGCAGGACGATGTGAACGAACACGATGTGTCAGGCGCAACGAGTAAGGTGACAAGTGCCCTAAAGGATCGGGAGCCTGTGGGCAACCAATCCCATGAGCTAGTTGAACTAGACAAAGGAATAGGTGGAAATAAGAGCACCGGCGCCTTGATTCACCCGTCATCACCATCGTCCATAGACGAATTCGGGGACGCTTTAGAGTCGCCTATCGAGCCCGTAGTTGGTAGCGAAGGGGAAGAGGAAGCTTAACCCCAGACGCTACAACCGCAGCAAGATGTGCGGACAAGCGATACTGAGGTGAAAGAGAGTGACGAGTGGAAATCAGCACTCAGCTTGGCAAACGCTTTAACATCGGAGACGCCTGCTCCAGATTGCTGGGCACAATAGAATGACCGCATCTCTGCACTCACCTTGGTACCTAAGGCCACGAGTGAACAACTAGAGGCGGCCTATGACGAAATGATCGAGATCATATTGAAAACAAATGGAGATGAGGGCAATAACGGTGAGATCTCCCAACGGAGAACCGCCTCTAGGAGTTCACAAAATAGCAGGAACAGGCACAAAAGGCACAGAAGGTCAGGCAACAAGAGGAACCGGCCACCGAATAGAGTAGATCGAAAGGAGCTCACATATGCCAGATGCCAGAACCTCTATAACGAGAAACCCAAAAAGTTGGCCGACATAATAGCGTCAAACGACTTTTCGCTGCTGGAGAATCACTAGCCACTACCAAAGGCACCGACAGAGGCACTCTATAAAGAGCTCTGGGGCACGTCGGGGCCAGAAGTGGAATTGGTTGGGAACCAAACTGCTCCGACGTTAGCAGTCGAGGATGTCTTCACGCCAATCTCGGTAAAGGAAACGTTGGACAAGATTAGAAGAATAGCCAGCACGAGCGCACCTGGGCCAGATAACATGAAAAAGGCGCACCTAATAAGAAAGGGCGTGGCCAGCGCGCTGCGCAGATTCTTCAATCTTATTCTGATCCACGAGTTCTACCCTTCACGAATAAGAACGGATGCTACAGCAACATCCAAATTGTCAACAGAGCCTTCAAAAGGGCTAAGTCATGCGGTGGAACATTCTGTGTAATGGACGTGTCCAAAGCCTTTGAGACAGTACCACACGCAGCCATTAACTTAGCCCTAGAACGGAAAGGGATTCCGAAACGAGTCGCGAGGTATGTGCGCGGAATATACGATCGATGCCACACGACGATCAAAAAGAGAGAGGGATGCGTCGATATTCAGTTGAAACTTGGCGTTAAACAGAGTGATCCGCTATCCCCTCTCATATATAACCTTGTCAGTGAGCACATACTGGAAAGACTCGAGACGGAAACAACAGGTCTGCAGATAGAAGGAAAGAACCTGACCTCGATGGCGTTTGCTGACGACGCAACCACGGCGGCTAACAATTCCGAAACAGCCAAAAAGCAAGTGGCGATAGTATGCGAGTCGTTCAGCAAACTAGGAATGAGCATCTTGGTAGGCAAGTGCTCAAAATTTGAGATCGTGGCAAGGGGGAAAACATGGTATATGAAAGACCCAGAAATATCGGTGCATGGTACGAGGATACCGAAAACGTCTCCCGAGTATGTCATTAACTACTTGGGAGCGGGGGTGTCGCCTTGGGAGGGCCTTCAGCAAGGCTTCGAGGTGAAAGCGTTCACAGGAATGTTCGCCAGAATCAAGAAGCTGAAGCCCATGCAAAAGGTGCACATCCTGAACATGTACCTCTTGTTACGATACACATATAAGCTGATTGTCTGTGCTCCGTCGATCGAAGCACTTAAGAAAATCGATACAACAATCAGAGTGGAAGTTAAGAAGATTCTCCACCTTTGCCCGCAAACTAGCTCACCCTTTCTGTAAACACAAAAGAACAAGGGCGGTTTAGGACTGATGAACTTGGAGAACATAATATGTATTGCGGCACTGAAAAACGCGACAAAAGCATCCCAGTCGGACGACCGGATAACGCAAGAAGCGGTGACGTGCGAGGACATGCGGAAAAAGTTGGAGAAGTATGCGAACAACCTGGGCCTGACTATGCCCGTGACCTTAAAGGAACTGGATAGTCTCAAACTGCAAGAAAAAGCACGAATATGCCAATCAATGGGCGAGACAGTCAGTCCAAGGCCAGGGAGTGAAAGACTTCTCCAACAAAATCAGTAACGAATGGCTAACGAGGCTAATGGTACTCAAGCAGTCGAGGATCACCGATGCCATCAAGTTGAGGACCAACACCTACCCAACAAGATCCTGCCTCAAACGGAGCACACACCAAGAGAACCCGGAGTACGACGTCATGTGCCGCAGGTGTGGAGATAAGCCTGAGACCTTAGGTCATATCCTGGGACAGTGCAACCACACCAAAAGCAAGAGAATAAGGCGACACGATAAAGTAAAAGATCTGCTCTGTGACAGGTTCGGCAAAAATCACCAAGTCCTACGAGAGCCAACCTTTGCTGTGAATGGGGAGAGATTCAGGCCTGATATCGTCGTCAAATCGAATGACGATAAGGCAGTGATCATAGACGTAACTATACGCTATGAGAACGAGAATCATCTCTCCGGCGCAGCAATGGAGAAGGTCCAGAAGTACACGTAGATCACACAAGAGGTTAAGAGAGAAATGGCAGTCAGTAGTGTCGAGATAGTGCCGAGGGTTCTGGGCTCACGGGGAGCAATCCCTAGTTGGACCATGGGAACCCTTAAAAGATTGAGGATAAAGAGGCCTGACTGCCTGACTATCAGGTGGCGCGTCAGCGCCACCGACGACAAGTATGCGCAGCAAGCGCACGAGGGGACGCGACAAGCCATTATATACAGCTCGTTTGCGGTTTAACCTCGCACCTAGAAATTTTTTTTTTTAAACCTCTGTCCTGCAGTTTTGCAATGGTTACCAGCAAAACCTGTATTCAGTTGCGTTTA
>JAJGXB010000274.1:4022-14599 GCA_020882725.1 Aphelinus certus
ATTCGAATTTTCAAAATCTGAGGCCGGATTTGTAATCAGCGACCTCGAAAACCCATGTATACCAATTTTCGACAAAATTCAATTTTTTTTCCAAATTTTTGTCAGGTGATCTTAGAGGCTCTAATTTGAATTTTTAGAATTTTAGGCCGGATCCACTATGAGCGACGTCAAAAACATATGTATACCAATTTCTAAAAGAAACCATCGAGCAAAAGCCGTTTAACGTAAATAGTTAACTTGACATATTACATTCTGATGACATGTAAATTACGTGAAAATCACCTAATCATTGTAAGAGACGCACTACGGCTATTACATAGTGTCCATAAGACTTCTCAAGAGATTCGTGAACTGAATTTTATGTGAAATTCAAAACTCGCCTGAGTTGGCCCCTTTTTGCACGGACGGTGAGTTGGCCCCTTCTTGCACGGACGGCGAGTTGGCCCCTTTTTGCACGGACGGCGAGTTGGCCCCTTCTTGCCCGGCCAGCGAGTTGGCCCCTTCTTCTTCGGGACGCTGAGTTGGCCCCTTTTTTGCTCGGAGGCAACGAAATGGTTGCCAAGCGTATCAAGAGTGGTTGCTATGAGGAATATCTCATCGGTTCTCATCAATTTTCATCTCTTCTCACTGACTCTCATAGCCCCAATAAGCACTCATGAGAATTTGAGAAAAAGAACGTAAGAAACGGATGCAAAGGAAATGAACAACGGATTTTGCTGGAAATTGGACTCGGGCTGGATCTTGCCACAATTAACCAGTAAGCAAGATTCCAAAAAGATTGGACTATTTATCGAGATTTATGGTGGAAAAAAACGACACACACACACACACACACACACACACACACACACACACACACACACACACACACACACACACACACACGCACACACAAACTCTTTGATTTCCATGTTTTTCGACCCGTAAATGGCAGAAACCGAGGTCCCGCGATCTGATTCGGTGGGTCGATTTATGCCCCATTACAGAGATTGCTTTTTGAAAAAGCATAGACAAGCGTATTGCAGCCAAAGAATCGATTGGGAACCTCATATGGATGATTTTGCCTCATTGACTTCAGGTGGAATCTTGAAGAAACGTCTATCTTGCTAAATAATGGTCCCAGAGCGAGAAGGGCCTAGATCCGTTAGCACTTGTTGGTTTTTAGAAAATAAAGGGGAACGTTCAGCTAAACTGTTCAGAGTTCAGTATACAAAAACAAGCGTATTACAGGCAAAAAAATCGACTGGAAACCTCTTACAAATGATTTTTCTACATCGAATCTAGGTGCAGTCTTGAATTGAGATTGTCTCGCTGAATAATGGTAGTAGATGAGCTATGGGGGCTCTGGGCCACTGGCCTAAAACTCCCACTTGCCTAGAACCTCCACTGGCCTAGAACTCCCATAGCTCTCTTGGCCATTCATCCAGTGGCCCAAAATCTCTATAGCTTCCTCAAGAGCAGCTCGAGTTTCCACACTGCAAACGAGCGCTAGCCTGCAGCAACGATTTTGAATATGCGAGCGATCAGCATCGTTTGATGTTGAGGAGTAGTGGAAGCCCCACCCCACTTCCACTTGTGAAAGACTTCCAATGATAATAAATTGCACGAGATGTAAAATTCAAAAACCATTTGTTTCTCCCTTCGTTTACTCCCATTTATGAGCGTCCATAGGTTCAGGATATGCAAGTTCTGAAATTTTAATGAATTCTTTGAAGAGTCTGACATTGTGAAGAGCACAACTGGCTTTGTATGCTCCGCTGTGATCAGGATTAACCGTTACAAGTTTGATTCTGTTCAGTGGTGGATAACCCATTTTTGTCAGATCGTGAACATTGAATCTGAAGCGCTCCAACCAGTTCTTCTGAATTGAGCCTGCCACATATATTTTCATGGCATCGCACAAGTTTTCTCTGAGGATGGGTCCAATAGCGGTGTAATGGCGATCTCCTGCACTCCAGGGTATTCCGTGATGATGTTTTTCAAGCCAAGTATTCATTTTCTTGTATTTATCGGTGAGCCGATTCCCAGAAAATGGATTCTCAAATAAGAATACAAAAAGCTCGAAATTTTTGCTGAGCGAAAGAATCGTTGCCTGGCTGTTTGAAGCCCTGCACGTCAACAACGTACTCCATCTCGAGAGCAAATCAGCTCTAGGATTGATGCAGGTGTGCTTTCATAATCCTCTGAACGACTTTCCTGACATCTCCACTCATTGGATTATACTCAACGGTTCTGTCGTATTTGATCAAGCAATAAGCGGAAGTGTTTTCAGGGAAATTATGTTTAGCTTCGAATTCCAAACGAACATCCATTGGAGCATTCTTGACAGATTCGTTTTGCTTCGAACAATCTAGCACAATCAATGGTATTTTCTTGATGAATTGTTCTCTGTTCAAGATCGGTTCTGATTCCTTACTGTACTATGAATTTCGGAAATTACAGAATGTTGTAAAGGATGGTATATTGATTACGATCGATGTCTACATTGAGATTGCCGCACTGATAATACTGAGACTTAAGGAATAGCTTCACATTTCTAATTTGACAATGATCGAAGAGGATAGCATTGACATTTCTGAGGTTTTTTCATTAGGTTCAAAAACCAAGAATGATGAAGCGTGGTTTTTCCAACTGATTCGAAGTTTTCATTGTCCAAACATGATTCCTGGCAGCAGAAAGAGCTGGGTACTCGTGAAGCTCCCTAGATCGGGAACTCATACCAATAGGCTTACCTCTTTGCAACTGACCCAACAAGCGAGTTTTATACTCGTTGGAAAGTAGCACATATGGCATGAGTCATTCAATTTTTGTTAACACAATTTTCCGATCTTCCCATTTATCCACAGCACCATAATTGTAAGAGGACTGTATGATTGCATTGTTATCAGCGTTCGATCTTCGAAGTACCAACTCATGTTTGGTGTTGACCACAATCTTGCGATAATCTTCAGCAATTCCAAGTATCATGCTGAGTGGGATGTATAGATCAAAGTAGCCTTGATCATTGACGATACTCTTATCTTCCTCAATGCCTAGCCAACCAGCATTCTATGTACTCTGTCTAGGATTGAAAGAAACCCATCCTATCATGAGAGTGGTCAGGCCGCCATCTTTGCAACGATCAATCTCGATACCGTTCATTTCATATCGAATTTCTTCGACTAAATGATAGATGCCGTTGTTGACTATCTTTGTATGTGCTAAAGCCGAATTATCAGGCTTGCTTATTCGACCACAAATATTCAGTGAGTTCCTCGATGGCAAGAGACACAAATCCTGATGTTGTATTGATATACGTATCTCATCATTGTTGTTGAAGTTGGATCCAGTACATGGCTGATGAGCGTGTACTTCATAGTGTGAAATACTCCCATCAAATGCGATTGGAGCTTGAATGTTTAGAATGTCTTCCACCTTTCTTGAAACAACAAAAGAATATGCAAGTGATTTTCCACCAGGGCTGATTTTGTAGCCGAAACTTTTCAGGAACTGAATGTTTTGACGTGTTAACGCTTCGAGAGCTCGTTGACGACTGATGCTCGGCTGACTGTGCTATCTTGATATTACGAGGACGATATTGCACGCTTTATCCCACGTGGTATTACACGAGAGCAAAACTGTCTGATATCGCTATGTATTATACTTTGCGATGATCGAGATCTTGATATTCGCGATCTGATTGGATTGCTGGCATGCGTTCATGTTGAGTTATCAAATTCCAACTCTAATTATTTTTTTTCAATTTCGTATAACTTTTTTTATTAGCCGGATAATTATATGGCGTCCTCGGATAGTGTTTCTCCGAGTACTGTTTCTTTTGCGAGGATACATTTTTATTCTTCACATCAAAACGACTATGCCCAGATAAACTCTGATTTTGTCCCATGTTTACTACTGTACAGACGGAAAGTGAATGAATGAATATCGGAGGTGCGTATCTTATATACTCGTACACGAAGCACGCGTACTGTAGAGAGGTTAATACGCGCGAGACTCATTATGATACTTAGTACTATAGCGAGGTCAATATGCGCCAGAAACAACTGTGTTTCGACTCAAGTAATTTCTCAAGAATTTTTTATACAATTCATAGAAAATAAATTAGAGAAGAGAGTAAAGAGAGCCTTCACCTTCGCTCTCTTCTATGGGAAACATCCAGTCAAAGTTACTCAATGCTAAGAACTTTACTTTATTTCTTATATACCATGACTTTAGTAATTTTGAATTTGTACTTGATGTATTGTGAATAAAAAAAAAACAGAGAGAAAGATAAGGGAGAGGAAAATGAGTGCATTCTTTACTCTGAATCCGTTCAGAATATAATGTTCACGATCATAAGTGGTTGTTCCTCACTTCTAAAGGGCGTAGGCGGGGGCTCTCTACCCTTTCTCTCTTTTTAAATTTCAAGTTTCTGTTTTGTTTATCCAACTATTGTGCGAATCATCGAATCCTAACCACTTGACGTAAACTTGATTACCAAGTTTCAAAAGCCCCCAGCAACGCATTAATCTTGATAATCCTTCAGATGATAAGTAATAGGGTTTGTTCTTCGCACTTCATCGATTGTGAAAATCTTCGTTGACCAATTAGGAGTATATCCCTTTTCAAAGACTTGTTTAATTCTACCTACCCGAACTTCATCAGCCATCTAAAATTTTGGTTTTTTCATAGCATTCGTCGCTGGAGAGAATCGTTTCAGATCTTTGACCTCATTGATAGATGTAACACGTTTTGGCTTCATACCAATTGTTCGATGTTCCGTATCATTATAGCTTTTCATTAGATCTGCTTAAATATATAGCCATTTATGATTTCCTTGCAAACTGAATGACTTCCACATTTTGTTTTTTAGCGTACGATTAAATCGTTCACATATCGATGCTTTGAGATTACTTTATGTCGAGAACAAGTTAATTTTTTATTTCTTCATCAGATTTTGAAAGCTCTTATTGTAGAATTCTCTCCCAAAATCAACGTAAACATGTTTGGTCCACGACCCTGACGAAGGATGGACTCCATGGCTGCTGTAACATCTTCAGGAATTTTCGACTTTGTGGGAATGGTCCAAGCATCTTGGAAAAAATATCGATGAGAATGAGCGTAGCGATGACCTTTGTTCTCTCGAGCATAAAGCTGTATCTCTACTAGATCAACTTGCCACGTTTTGTCCAACCCGCGAATATCGAATTTTCGAAGTGGATAATTGCGTCGGGCAGGCTTATGCAGTTCTTCAACTACTACACGCTTCCGATCCATCTGAATTGCTACCCCGTCCACTATACAGGGTGTAAAGTCATGAATTGGAACGGTGAATAAATTAAAATGTACGTAGAATTTTACGGGCAAATTTTTCGTATCGATGTGATCCGATCAAAAACAAAGCCACAATCGATCGACAAAAGTAACCAATGAGAAATCAGGTCAGAAGATTTGGGCGGTCCTTTCAACCCGCAGCACCGAAGGCCTGTAATTGATATGGGTATGTTTATGGCATTTTTTATGCACGTAGCTCATTGCTAGTATGCGCGGGTGCATCGGCAAGCCAGCCTGCTCTAACCGGCCTCCGGCCTCCGCTATCCCCGACCCTTTTTTTCCACACAATTCGAATTATCACCGGCATAAACTCCAAAAATGCAGTTTTGAGAAAAACGCGTTGAAAGTTTTAAATTACCGTTAAATCATACTTATACACTTCAATCAGCAATCCCTTGGAAAAAACACTTGGAGTTCGAATTTCGAAAAAAGGGTTTCAGGAGCGTATTCTACGGAAAATTTACTAAATTTTCATAAAAGAAAAAAAAATCGATTTTTTTTGTCGTTCGAACTGTATATCCCCCCTTAAATGGACTCAAAGACGAAAAGAAGAAATTTATCTGGGGAAAAGAAGAACAGGAGCTATTCCAGTCAATGAAAAAGTTTTTATGCGAGGAACCTGTTTTGACAGCGCCCAATCTCACGGAACCATTCATTCTGGCCACGGACGCGTTGGATTACGCATTGAGAGCGGTATCAAGCCAAGGCAAGTTAGGATCAAATCATCCGTGTGGATACGCATGCCACTCGATGTAAAACACAAAACAAAAATAGAAATAAAAGACCTCTGTCTTCAGAAACAGATGGATGAGGCAACCCAGGGGCACGAAAGAGGACTCAACAGGAGAGGGGGAGTAGTGGAAAAGAGTGGGAACAGCCAGGGAATCTAAAACCGAAGAGAAAAAACTCCAGTAGTACTCTCTTCGCTAGTACTCCAGAGAAGAACGTCATATTACCATCGGAATATAATAGGAACAAAAAGCCTCCTCCGGAATTTCACGGATCACCGACGGCTTAAGAAGATGAGAGCGAGGTGAGCCTGGGTAGGACGTCAGACGAACCAGAGGTGAACCTTACGGATGAGGAAGTGACTAGAGCCTTACAAAGAGAGAGTCTAACGAGTTCTAAGCGTACCTTAATCGCAGATGGGACGCCCGATGATTCGGCCAAGTTGCACGAACCCATGGACATAACGGAGGAAATGGCAGGAGAGGCGAGACGAATCTCACACCACCTGTCCCACCAAGGAAGTACAGAGGTTCCCAAGGAAGTACAGAGGTTCCCTCAGTAATAAAAGAAACATCACGCAGTTTAAGGGATATGATAGCTATGAGTTGAACCGGTATAGAACTTAGGCACAGGGAAGGATAAAGAATGAATATTATAAGCACAACTCTCTATATTAAAGTATATTAGAAAGATAAAATGAATACACAATGTGCAGGAGCACCGACCATAACGCTGAGAGTCGGGACGAAGACTGCCGCCGCTTAGTATACGATACATATATATGTATATACATATATATACATAAAATTGAAGTTATTCATGATTTCTAGTTAAAATCGCAACAGTGTGCACAAGTTCACAAGTCGATTTACTCAATCCGTTGAAGTATTTCTTTTATGCGCGAGCGAATTTGACGCAAAATCGCAAACAAGAATCCTATTGATGAAAACCGTGAAAATACACGTTGTTCGCGATTTTCGATCGATTAAAGTTATTCACATCGCAAAAATCGCAACAGTATGCAATAGTATAACTAATTGGGATGTGCATACTGTTGAGATATTGTAAAATAACTCATTTTTTCATTGCGAAAAGTCGCGAACAAGATGACGCGCTAGGCAGTGCGAAATCCGTCGGTGTGCTGTTCGCGGAATTTCGTTGCAAATTGATCAATAAATGCGAAAAAGCGAAACAGTGTGCAATACTACAGGTATCAACGATGTGCACACTGTTTGATAAATATGTAGATAATCGATACCATCCACAAAATTTGTGGAACAAGTCGCCTAACTCCATACGACCATTCCCTATATAAGTGAAGCGATTCAGAGCTCCGCATGCATTATTGTGCCGGCCGCTGAGGTGAATACATTGCGCTGCGACATACACGAGCCTTGCTCACTATGTCTAACGGTTACTTTCGGGTCGTGCGACATGTTCAATCTTTGAACATGTATAATAATCATCAAATAAATTAATTAATTTTTGTTACTAAAACTTATGCTTTTTGAATTATCTTCAATGTAAAATTAATACAAAAATTTATTTTTCTTTCAAATCAACAAAGCCAAAGGAGTGTGGTAGCGATCAAGGTCTCATCTGCATAGTGTCGGATAAGAGTGCGATCATGGCTCACTTGCACGAATTGCGCACCATAGTCAAGGTTCTTCTTGCATAGTGTCGAGTTGGAGTGCGACTATACGCGTAGTGCAAGGATCCTAAGGCTCGTCGGGCATAATCGTCGAATTGAATGTATTTATATCATAACTCAGGAGTGAAGCAATGATCAAGGTCTTATCTGCATCGTGTCGGATGAGAGTGCGATCATAGCTCCTCTGTACGCATTACGCACCACGTCCAAGGTTCTACCTGCATCGTGTCGGGTAGGAGTGCGGTCGTGAACGTAGTGCAGGGTTTCTTGAGTTCGTGCCGGATTAAATTAATGTACATTATATTTTCATATGGCTAATAGAAATTAATATACAACTTAAATAGAATTTTGAATTTTGGAATTTTGATTACAAAGTAGAGTAGAATGCGAATTTATCGATATTTAACAGTCACTGAATCTAAAGAATTTGCAAATAGCCTTTTCTTAAAGAAGTTTGATGTGCTTTAAGCATCTGGTGACCTGGTCAGTGCGATCACAAAATAACGCGCAACATCCGAACAAACGTGAACGTTACATCAGTATCCTCTGTCGTAATTTCAATTATTATTTTGATTGAAATTTCTTCCATTGTTATAGTTTCGTGATCTCCCATCAGAATTATAATTTCCTCTTGCTAGTTGGTCAGCTCGATTATTCTATTGACTATTTTGCACATTAGATCCTCCTCTATTTGAATTATTAAATTTGATAATTTCTGCCTTGATTGTGATATTTGTGTCTCACACCAGGTAGTATTCTAGCATCCATCCTTGCTCCCAATCAAGAAGCTTCTGCATATGCTTCTGCAAGATTTTTTGTTTTTACTGCATCTACAAATTGACTCATTTCTGCCGGTAATCTTCTTATGAAAATGTCTACCGCTGCTTCTTTGAGAGACAGTATCATATTCGCATGATATTCGTTTCTTTTTTCCACTTTGAGGCCGTTTCCCGCAGCTCCCAATAACACTTTTAATCTATCTTAGAAATCTTCTACTGTGTCATTTTGTTTCATTCTGATATTCTGGATTTTCCCAATATGATATGAATAATTTTTTCCTGGGGCAAATCTTTCTTTGAGATGTCTGATTAATGCTTTGACCGTAGCTATGTTTCCTCCCCCTAAACTATCTCTTGCCTTTCCTCTTAGTTGGGAAATTATCAATCTTATCAATTGTGGCTCCTGTGTGTCAGCAACATAGGTTCTAGCATTTCTGATATCTTGTATAACATTCTTCAATGGTAAGTTCATTCCATTGTAAGGGGAAATTCCAACAATTGCATTATTTAATGTTATGGAACTGAGAATTGCTTGAGTAGCTTCGTTCATGATTATCCTCTGTTTTACTCTGTTTATAATTTCTTCTCCCGACTCCCGTCTAAGATTCTCCTGGCTACTTAACTTGACTGCTTGGATTGTCTTTTCTGTTTATTGTTCACAAAAGTATTGCTTCTATAATTCCTTTTGTTTCTGACGTTTTTTGAAGTCTCTGAGAACAAATACTTTTCTTCTGAATAGCCTTGCTTCTGTCCAATAGTCCGAATATTCAATGAAATATTCTTTTTCTTGCAGGAATAGATTTTCAATTCTTTTCTTGAAAAATTGTTGCTCGGCAGCAAAGAATATTTCAATGCTTGAAAATTTGTTAGTTTCTCATAATTCTTCAATATCAGTTTTGTCTACTGCTATGCAGCTCTCAATTTTAGACTTTGGACTAATATCCTATGTTCGCTCTGGTGATTGATCATACTCTCAGTGAACTCTAGATTGTCCTGTAAAGATTTTGGAAGTTTGAGAAATGTTGGTGCACAAATGTGTCCACCAGGCAATTTCAAATATTCCAAAGTCTAATTTCCGTATCGAATGGTCTCTATTTTGTTCGATATTTATTCGAAAGGCAAACAAAAATGAACTTTCGTTTCTTCAAATCCTTCAACGAAGTGACGTATAGCTCTGTTTAATTCTATTGACACTAATAGATGTTGCCGATATATTTCTCTCTGAGCTATTAAGAATAGTGATGGGACTGTCAGAGGTTTTCCAATTTTATCTTTTGCTTTTTTATTTATCGAACCATCCCCACCTCTTTCTTGGTTGAGCGTCAGCAACAGCCCTCTACTGTCTGTATTCGTTGTCGAAATAGTCTCTTTTGTTCCTTTATTACTTTCTGTACCACCTATGAAGTAGTCTGTTCTTCTCAGATGTACTGGTTTTAGCCTGTTAGAGATAATTCATGGTGGTAACCACGATGAAAATCCTCTTGCTGTTATGCAAAAACTTTCTGCGTTTAAACCTCTATCTCCCCCCTGTTTAAAATAATCGACCGGATTTCCCACTTCGTTTCCCATTGGTGTTTCCCGGTCAAATAGCGGGGTTTCACCGGTGAAATCCAGTGGGAAACACGGTCGATTGAGCGGTAATCGAAGTTGACCGAATAACATTCCCGGTCGGTTGACCGGGTTTCCCGGTCAGAAAAAAAATATCAAGGGCTCCTCCGGAAGATCTTTTCCCAGTCGATCACCGGTGTTTCCCGGTCGATCAACCGAGATTCCCGGTCGATCAACCGAGATTCCCAGTCGATCGACCGGGAAACACGGTCAGAAAAAAATAATGTGGGCTCCTTAGAAAGAGTGTTTCCCGGTCGATTATCAGTGTTTCCCGGTCAATCGACCGGGTTTCACGGTCAGATACAAAATATCAAGGGCTTCTCCGGAAGATCGTTTCCCAGTCGATTACCGGTGTTTCCCGGTCGATCAACCGTGATTCCCAGTCGATCGACCGGGAAACACGGTCAGAAAAAAATAATGTGGGCTCCTTAGAAAGAGTGTTTCCCGGTCAATTATCAGTGTTTCCCGGTCAGATAAAAAATATCAAGGGCTCCTCC
>JAJGXB010000275.1:0-14546 GCA_020882725.1 Aphelinus certus
CAGAAATAAATAAAATAAAACTTACTTTTTTGTAGTTTATTTGTTGATAAATTCTCTTAAGTAAGATAAGTTTCCAATAAAACGAAGGCCACTCCAAGAGTGCCTGTTAACAACTACGGGAGACCAAGTCCCAACGGAGACCAAGTCCGTATAAAAAGAGGTGTTGACCCTTCGAGCCTAGTCGAACGAATGACGCTCTTGATCAAGAACAATACTATTGCAAATTTAAAATCAATAAAAAAATGGCGGAGCTTTGATAACGCATGACATGGGAGAAGAGTACCGGGTCGTTTTCTATTGATTTTCAATATGATATCTTTTAATCAGCGGTGCACATCCGCTTAACGAATGCATTTTTACTTAAATGTAAAATGATGCTTTTCGAAAAATTGACGAATTCCCACGAACATTACAAATGGTTTAAGCTAAATTTATATTCGCATATTATAGATTATAAGGCATATTTCCCAAAATTCCGTAAACATAAAAATAACGTAATGCGCTTGCATTACGTCACAACTGCAAAAAATGGAAAAAAGAAGTAAAACAAAATAAAAACAATTCAATTTTTTCAATTTTTTATTTTTTTCAATTGAAGAATGAAAATAATATCATGATGTAGAATCGTAACATTCAAACGTTAAGAATTGTAATGTAAAAAGTTTCATTCATGTGGTTATCATTGGGATTTGAGATTCTAGTGAAAATCGTTACTGTACTATGAGAAAGATAATTTCGATCATGGAGTATTTTATTCGATTTAAAATTATCATGAATTCAATACTGAACCCTTCCAAAGTGGTACATACTAGTTTTTAACTGCTTGATATAGAATTGTTATTTCAGTACTTTCTATCTTAACATTGGTAGATGTATTTGAAATGTATGTTACTACTTGACATAGATTTTGGATTTCAGTACATTCTATCCGAACATGAGTGAATTGATATGGAGTGTATTGACATTTGATAACAGATCGTGCAACAATTGCTTGATGGTGTACTTTGAGAAAATACTATTTCTGTATAGGCTATCCACACTGTTGGATACTTGTCAGTTGATGCTAGATTTCGCTACTTTCTCATGTTATCATTGAAATAATATACTGGAACGTATAACGATCGTGTGTTGGTAAAGATGTCTATGGAAGCGATACATCTGTATTTTCAAAAATATATTAGATTTGAATCATATTATTATTTTCCATTCATTTTGATGGACTGAGACTTAACAGTCATTTTCAAAGTTCTATTTACGTAACAAAATTTGGTCGCATAAGAATTTATTCAACAACAAACTATGGGATACGGAACCTACTTGTCGTCAACGTATACCTTTTTCAAAGGCGAATATTTTTCTATGAAAAATAAAAATGCAAATGGTGTATTTTAGTCCCACCATTTATATAACTTTTGAGCTTAACCTCTTCAAAATTATGTTAGTACTTGACATAAATTTGTGATTCGAGTTATTTTCCATCTTAACATCAGTAGCTCCAAGAATTAAGTGTAATTTGAGAAATATTCGTTCTATTGTTGGATAACCATACTAGTTGGATAATGCTTGATATTACTGTTTAGTTTGAAATCCGTAGCAAAGCAACATGAAGCAGAAATAAGGCTTCATATTCTGTAATTATTATTTTAAATGTATTGAAAAAGAAAAAGAACTAAAAGACATCTTGCAATTTTTTCCCCACTCAACAAAATTTAGTCACTTGAGCATGTATATGTTTACAAAAAAAAATATAATTAATTCTACCTAAAAACATTTCGTCGATTGAAAATTTATCCAACAACGTACCACAGGATAGGAAATATACTTGTCGTTAAGTATATCTTTTTCGAAGGTGAATTTTTACTATGAAAAATTCAAGTGCTTATGCTATCTGATGTACTGGCATCATTTTCTGACCATATTAACCCATTAAGGCCCATGGTCAGACCAGCGGAGATATCATAACACTAATTATTGGATCACGTGCTTTTTTGAAAAAAAATTACCCGTTTTTTTTCCATGTCCATTGTTTAAACAATAATTATTTAAACAATTGCACCCAAAGTCGTAAATTCGAGAAAGTAATGGTGTCAAGCGCTTCTACATAAAAAACCAAGAAAAAAACGTGAAATACATTTTTTTGATTTGAGGCTTATTTTTCTGGCAATCACCAGAATGCTTACGCTATCACCATGGGATGAAAACTGATTGCGGGATCACGTGCTTTTTTGAAAAACAAATACCCCCATTTTTTCTTGTTCCAAAATTCAATATTCATACAATAATTATTTAAACAAATTGCACCCAAAGTAAATCGACTTCCCTGATATCACTGGATTCCATTTGTTTATAACGTGATTGTAAGAGACATGAGCCTCGAATCGCGAAAATGTATTCTTACTTTTCTTCTTGGTTCTTCTTCTAGAATACTAAATAAAACTAGAACGAAACAATATTGCTTTGATAATATATTTCTGATGGAAGAGTAGCGAACCTTTAAAGAAACGTACAACTAGTTCACCAATAAAGAATGGTTTTAGGGGAGGTATATATTAGATGGATACCAGAACTACCTACATCGGGGCATACTTAAATACAGAAAAGCATTTATATTAGCCTTTCTAAGATCAAGTACATTTCAACCTTCGTCAGAAAGATGTTCATTCTATTGGAACTTTGAACCTGTGAAGATATCAGGGACCAGGGTTATAAAGCGAACGCACGGCTTGGCAATTGTAACAATATGTTTCATAGATCCAACTTTACTTTCTGCCCGTGTTAGGCTCATTGGCAAACTGAATACTGATTCTGCCGTACGACTTGGCTCCGTCTCAATCTAATAGTTTACCGGCCATATTAATTCTGGGTCACGGAACATTATCTAAAAAAGTGTGCTCCGTTATGGAATGACCAAATTGGAGACTGGAACTGACCGCGAAGTTGAGTTGGTCTAACGTCCAAGCTCCCTTCTATAGATGGTCGAACGCCAATTCTCTTGCGAGAGAGCGCCGCACTATACCTTATACACGCGCGACTCAAGGCCTCGCCATCTACAGGCGCGCCATCGTACTTGGTCGGTTACTCGAAAATGAGCTTATACTCGTCAATTGTGTAAAGCACATTGAAAATTGAATCAAATCTCACTGTAATTGCATTGAAAAAAAGAATGTTATTATGATCATTCCATATTATATGAACATGGAAAAAAATTTTGAAAAACTAATTAAAACAATTCAAATTGAAGTTTGTCAAATTTAAAATGTAATCACAATAATATCATAGTCTTCATCTAAGATAATTCGTTAGCATGTCAGAGGTGGATATAGTTTTTTGAAGCAGTCAAAATCAAGCATTAACAATTTCATAAATATGCGATGATGTATGCTCAAATGCAGTCTTCTCTTTCAATAGAAATTTATTATAATTAATTTATCAACATATACAAATACAATACACTATTCACAGTTCAGTTCAAACTATTCTAGATGAGTGTGAATTATAATATATTTTCATTCTATACTTTCACAGTAGTCTGTGGAAAATAAATTGTTAATCCATTAATCATGAGCTGAGGGATGATGAGCTGGTAAAGTTAATGATAGTCTTCAGCTACACTAGTTATCTTGGAATTGTTGAATACAGGAATCACCGGTAGAAGTGTAAATAAACACTCATAATATGTCAAGACGTCTCCTCCTGTAAAATTATGGAGCTCCATCCCAAGCTGCTCTTTATCTTAGCTGTTTTTACGTATAACTTTCCACATTTTTTTACTGTCATTATTTTTATTTTATCTTCACACCAGATATTGAAGATTATAGAATATTTTCACACTAGTCTGTAAAATAAATTTAAATCCAGAAATTAGAAGCTGGGGGATTATGAGCTGGTAAAGTCAACCATCTTCAATCACACTGATCATCTTGAGATTGTTTCACATATAACAGTTTACTATTTTCACTTTATCACAATATTTATTCTGTCCTTACGCCAGTTATAAATAGATATCCAACACTTCCATGGTAGGAGGTGATGAATTCCCATATTCAAGAATTATATGAGCTGGCGGATAAGAAGCTGTTAACGTAAACAGTCTTGAGTTACACTGATCATCGCACATTTGTCCAATACTGAAGTCACTCACTGGAGTGTCAATGAAGCGAACAATTGTAACATGTTTAGATGTCTCCTATAAAAATGAGGAGATTCATCACAAGCTGCTTCCCATCATAGCTGTTTTTCATGCATACAACTGTTCACTATTTATCACTTTATCACAAAATTTATTCTGTTCTCACCCCAGTTATGAATAGTTATTCAACATTTCCATGGTAGTAGGTGATAAATTTCCATAATCAAGAATTATCAGCTGGCGGATAAGGAGCTGGTAACGTCAACAGTCTTGAGTTACACTGATCACGTCACGTTTGTCGGATACTGAAATTACTCACTTTTAAGTGTCAATGAAGCTAACACTCATGACATATTTAATCGCCTCCTCCTGTAAAGTTGTGGAGCGTCACCACAAGCTGCTTCCCATCATAGCTGTTTTTCTCGCATATACCTGTTCACTACTTATTACTTTATTACAATATTCGAGAATTATATGAGCTGGTAGATAAGGAGCTGGTAACGTCAACAGTCTTAAGTTACACTGATTATCTCACAATTATCAGATATCGAAATCACTCACTGAAGCTAACACTCATACCTAGACGTCTTCTGTAAAAATAAGGATATTTCAGTAGGGTGTAATTGTCAAAAAAGATCTAACACGTCAATTGCAATAGACTGTTCTGTAGGAGTCTCCTACTTGATTATTCATTTCCATTCTCAGACAATCTTTTATTGGCGAGAATTTATTTTCTCATCTTGTGTGATGAGTTTTGCCAGCTCCTGTGGCCCGTATGAAAATACTGAGCAGTTGTAGCCTTCTAACTTTATTGACATCTATTTTTGAACTGCAAAAAAAATGATAATTTGGATTCAGTCACCAATCAATGAATAATCTCAAATCAGATTTTCACAATGATAAAAGAACTAATTTACCTTGAAAAGTATCAGCAAATAGGTCAGCCCATGTCAGACCACACAATCAATTTAAATTCAAATTGACAAAGCTGCTATAAACATATTTCTCCTAAAGCTATCACCGCATATGTATTTGCGTATATGTTTTTGCCTACCAGCTGTTTACTACGACGATATACATATATACGGAAGCATATATATATGTATACTTTCCTTCACTTTCTAAGGGGCTCCTCTGATCGTTGTCCCGAATCTCCGGCTGCTGCAGTACCTATATATATATATATATACATATATATATATAAGATTCGTCTCAGCCTGATTTGGCAGGAAACCCGCGGAGATGGGGGGTCCGGTGATAAGCCTACCTCGAGACGGTGTAGGCAATCTAGGTGCGGGGCGAATTTCTCTCGGCTCCGCTCCGCTGTCCGCTGTAACCTGTGAAACGGGATATGCGCGGGGCGAGAGGGGAGGGGAGCTTAATCCAAAACTATTCGTTTCCAGATATTCAACTTATATAATTTATTGTTTGACTGCGTTACACGCATTTCATTCAATAGCCGTCGTGGCTGTGTTTTACTAATCCAAATTACACTCCGACTGCACAAGTAGCCGAGAGTGTCGGGAGCCAAGCCGCGTGTTCGCGAGAAACATCAATTTGAATACGTTCGCGCTATCGGTCGAACAAGTGCATTTTCGGCTGTACGAGCCGTCGCGCACGCGAGAGGTATTCGCTGTCGCATACGTGCGAGAGAGAGAGTCTCTGTGGCCGCGGAGAGAATTGGCCGTACTCACTCATGCTGTACACCCGGCCCCTCGTTCGGGCGCTCGTTGACTCTCCGCCGTCGCTGTTCGTCGGCGCTCGCCTCTCGTACATGTAGCGGGCCTTCCCTGGGCGTCGTCGGCTGGGCTGCTGGTCGGCCCTGGGCGGTGTTGCTGCCCTCTGCCTCGGCACCGTCACTGTCGCGGCGATCCCGGGTGCGGGCATCGTATTGCCGTATCGGCTCGCGTGACCGCGGCGCACGTGGTCCGCGAGTCGCGTCCTTTCGCTATCGTGGCTGTCGCGAGAGAGCCCGAGTGACCCTTCGCCTTTCGGCAATTAGTCGGGCCGCTCTCCTTTCTTCGGCGCTGATTGACCGCTGCCGCTGCTTAGCTGCGTGCAGCTATCTCTCTCTCTCTCTCCTGTGCTGCGCGCCTATACTCATACGTGCTCTCTTTCTCTCCAATACTGTGCATGTCCTATACACGCTCTCTCTCTCTCTCTCTATCTAATGCTGCGCGGGTACCGTCTTGTTTACTTCTCCGTAAACTCTGCCGTGCCCGCGCGTTCGGCTTATACCCGATTCTATTATATATATCTATATGACGTGTGTGCGTGCGGCTCCCGACGCTTCGCTTACTCGTGTCTCACCTTATTCATACATGTGTGATGGGCATTTTGCCTCATCACAGGGCCCCCCGGCTAGCGGTTTGAACCGGGGTGAAAACCCGCACACACGGCGTAACTCTTTTGGCTACTGCTATTTGAATATCACATTTTCGTATCTATATGTCTGTGAAGTAACACAGTAAAAAAAATCAATTCAAATTCTATGCGACTATTTTGCCATTATATCAATCATATATATGTGTATTTTGTGAATTTAAAAAAAAAATTGGGCTCTCTTCTCTCTCGGATTGGGAGCTTATAACTATGTAACTTAGTTAATCGGTATTTAGAATTAAACTTTTCGCATACAAAAATTACTTGCCTTACGGCTGCACTTATCTGATTTACTCTTTCCATTTCAATCTCATTCTTCGCATTCTTATTCACTCATACAATTCAACAAACAAGAATAAAAATCAATTTTGGTTCCTTGGTTCATAACCCACACTTTTCATCTATCCATTCTATGTTTCACTCTACTTTTTCGTAACTTTTCAATTACTTTCACTATCTTAATGTCTCTAATTATTCTTCATCTGCTTTTCTTCTTCGCGTAGAGGCTGCCTATGTATTACTGGATTGTTGCTCGTTTTCTTCTCGATGCACTTTCCGCGGCCGCCCGCGTTTGCGTTTTGGCGGTGGTGGTCGCACTCTTCAGCTGTGATTTCCTCAGGTCCGACGGCTGCGGCTTGGCTTGGCTGCGCGCGCTGGGGTTCACTTTGTACCTGCGCGCGTGCTGATCTCTGCTCCTCCCCTGTACTTTCCTTGAATGGTTTCAAGTCTTTTGCATGGAATGTGCTGTTCAGTACTTTGTCGCCATCTCGTAGTAAATATGGGGCGTTTCACGTCAACTCTCCAGAGCCGGCGCGTGGACGCTAAAACCTGACGTTCTCGACGCTTGTTTTCGACTCTATATGACCCATATCTAAATAATGTTGGATATGCTATCAATGTAGTTTTTTCTCAGCTTTCCGATGGTGAATTGAGTTTTCCAAATTTTTCACATTTTCACAGAAAAAAAACATAAAACAGGCCATATCTCGAAAACCTATTTTTTTTAATTTTTTTAAGTAGTCCAGATCGAAAGCTGAGGTTTTTTTACGTTGATATAGACCTTTTGAAAACATACTTCTTTTTTGTATTCGAGTAATTGAGTAGCGAACATGAGAAAATGCGCCGCGTCGGGCCGGGCCACGCCGTGCCGCGCCGCGCTGACTCCATACATGCTCCAGCTCAAGTCTTCGGCTTACAAGAGTGCCGAAATCGGAATATATTTATTATCCATACAAGTCTTTCTCTGTTGGATGAACTACTATCTAGCGTAGATCATGTACTCATTTGGGTTATGGACTGAGATATGGATATTATTTCATTTTACATTCTTTGACCTCTGTTATGGCTTTGATATTGAAGACTTTGCCATACTATGTATTAACTGAACTACTTTTTCAGTTCGTTTTGATCTAGGGAAAATTTCATATTCCTCAGCAGATGAAATTTTTTTGACCATCAGTCTGTCATCGTAAGTTGGTATGAACGCATAAAATTGCAGAGTACCTTGTATAGCAAAACACTTATCAAATCTTTCTTTCAATTTCAGTTTAGCTTGCTCATAATCTTCTTTCTTACTATAAAATAGCATGGTTTATTTACAGTAATTTCTTGCCCATTCAAATAAACCTTCTGCGGTTAAAATATGATTATTTGCAGAGCGTTGTAAACTTGCTCGTTTAGCACCTCGTTTCACATTAGCTCTAATTCCATCGCATGCTCCCTTCCCGTGTGCGGTCGCACAAAAATGCCATTCCGCGGGAATGCCAAAATCTTCCTATTGATTAATAAGATTAGAGAAACTTTTCTGATTTTTGAAGTGTTGACCCGCTCCATCGGTACTATAATAAATTTTTTTTGGTTTGTATTCTTTCTTCAGATAATTTATGATTATTTCTTTCTGGCGGACACATTGAGAGATAGTCCTTTATTCAACAGATACAAATTACTTAGTATGGATATTGAATCGAGCGCGTGGAGGCAGCGCGGCGCGGCACGGCGTGGCCCGGCCCGACGCGGCGCATTTTCTCTTGTTCGCTACTTAATTACTCGAGTACAAAAAAAAGTATGTTTTCAAAAGGTCTATATCAACGTGAAAAAACCTCAGCTTTCGATCTAGACTACTTAAAAAAATTAAAAAAAATAGGTTTTTGAGATATGGCCTGTTTTATGTTTTTTTTCTGTGAAAATGTGGAAAATTTGGAAAACTAAGTTCACCATCAGAAAGCTGAGAAAAAACTACATTGATAGCATATCTAACATTATTTAGATATGGGGCATATAGAGTCGAAAACAAGCATCGAAAACGTGAGGTTTTAGCGTCCGCACGCCGGCTCTGGAGAGTTGACGTGAAACGCCCCATATATATTTTTTTCTTTCCTTTCTGCAATAACATACGGCTTGTCGTATATGCCGCCTAATTTAGCCGAATAGTCATTAGCCGCGGATGAGAGTACTGTATTAATTTTCCACACCTTATCACCTATCTTATAAACTATTTTTCGCTTACCGCGATTATAATATTTGGCTTGTTTTGCCTTTTCAATAGCTATATTATTACATACATTCTCGTGAATCTGATCGGCCGCGGTCAGTTTTTCTGTCCATTTTTTAAGCTGTTCCGCCGATGGCTGTGAATTTGTACTGAGATCATTTTGCTCAATTATTTCTCTTCCTGCCTCCGAATTTTCCTTAGTCAATTCGTTTTGCGGATTTATTTCTTTAGAAAATTCGGCTAGTCGGTGCCAGAATTTGGGCGGTTTCAGTTCACGATTAAAAACTAAAAACGCGGGTGATTTTCTTGTTGTTTTATGTACGCTTGTGTAATTGATGCAATTTTTTTTTTTTTAGTGTATCTCCGGTCTCGAACATGCGTGATAAGGCGTCGGGGACGACGTTGGTTTTTCCGCTCCTGTGTACGACTTTGAAGTCGTAGATCATCAAATCTTGAGCCCAGCGGCCAACTCTCCCGACCGGATTTTTCTTATCGAATAACCATCTTAACGCGCTGTGATCCGTGATCACTGTAAATGCTTCTCCTCCAATGTAACCTCTAAATTTTTCAATTGCCCATTTTATCGCGAGGCACTCTTTTTCTGTCTTAGAATAGACTTTTTCAGGGTCTTTGATTGCTTTGCTCGCGTAGGCTAATACTTTCTCGACGCCGTCAATTTTTTGTGTTAGCATAGCTCCCAGGCCTGTGTCACGCGCGTCCGTATGCACAAAATTTTGGCTCCTGGAATTGGCCTATGTAACATTGGCGTATCGGCTAATATTTCTTTTAATTTAATAAACGCATTTTCTTGCTCTTTTTTCCACTTGTCGCAAAGTTTTAGGTTGCGGGTAATTTTTAATTGCTTCCGTTTTTTCCGGATCTATCATCAAACCATTTTCATTCACTAAAAAACTTAAATATTTGACTTCCTTTCGGCAAAATTTACTTTTTTTCACGATTTATCGTCAAGCCGGCCTTTGGTATTCTAAGGAGTATTTCCTTGAGCAACCTTTTGTGCTCTTCAAAAGTTTCCGTCGCTAATACGATATCGTCTAAATATGCGTAGCAATACGGCTCAAGATCGCCCACAATTTTATCAATCAACCGTTGGAAACACGCACCCGCTCCTGAAAGTCCCATGGCTAAGCGCTTAAATTGCCATAGTCCTTTTCCTGGCACGGTAAAGGCAGTGAATTCCTGGGATTGTTTTGCAAGTCCGATCTGATGGTATGCCATTTTGAAGTAAATTGTACTTATATATTGAGCTTGCTTTAATTTATTTAATATTACATCCATATACGGTATCGGATATGCATATTTTTGTGACAATTTATTTACCACTCGAAAATCTATACACATTCTATAATCACCGTTCGGCTTTTTAACCATCACGATTGGATTATTCCATGCGCTATGCGATCTTTCGACAATATCGATCTCGGCTAATTTTCGCAATTCTTCGTGCATCGCATTTTCTATTCTATCCGAGACTGGATAATACCTTTGTTTGACCGGACGGACGCTGTTTATTAGCTTTATTTCATATTTGATCAAGTCCGTTTTTTTCAATTTAGACGCATGTATATTTTCTACTCGTGGGATTATATCATCTAACAATACCTCTATTTCTCTATTTTGCTCCTCGGAGATCGACTTTAATCCGCAGCTGGCAATATCTATTCTTTTGCTGGACAGCTGTATAGCCCACATTTCGAAAGCAAATGTTTTTTCGAGTCCTTCAATAGTATAGCGATCGCTGCTACCTGAAATATCCATTTTGAAATATCTTACAAAATCCAGTCCAAGTATCAAGTCAATCGCGAGATTTGGGATAGCCTGTAGTGGGAAATGCTTTTTAATTCCAGCTATTTCAATTACAGGGCTTATTTCACCATCCACGCTCTCTAAATTCCCATTGGCCATTTGGGCATGAAGATACCGTGAAGGTTGTACTTATATCCTGTTATCTCGAGCGATATCCCGATATTCTTCACCGATGACGGAGCGAACGGCTCCTATATCCACGAGCGCTGTGAGCTCTTTTGCTCCGATTTCAATTCGAAGCCAGTAGCGGACATATTCGACCGGATTTTCGACATCTGGGATTTTTATCACCTGGGCGCTGCTAAATGTAACGGATTTTTTCCTTGCGGCTTTACGAAGTCTCCGGAGACCTGCTGACTTTCCGGAGGCGCACCGGTCTCTCTTACGCTTCATTGTTGTCGTATCCCATATTATTTGCGTTTTGAGGTTTGCTTAAATCTTGGGGTCCCGAAATCGCGTAATTATTCGGCTCGTTCGCCCTATTATTTGTATTATTATAATTTCCTCTGCCACGTGAATTTCCGCGGTAGTTATTGAAATTTTGTTGCTGATTAGGGGGCCGCTGTTGATAATAAAAGTTTGGATTTTGCCCGCAATCGCCTTGATTTTGGCTCTGCCAACCTTGTATCGGCTGGGATTGCTGTGTATACCCGGCCTGGGTTTGATGCCACGGTGGGTATACAGGTTGATTTTGTACCTGCCACATTCCGTTTTGTGGAGGGCACTGGTTTATTCCAAACTAATTATTTTGATATTGCGGCTGATTGTTGCCGCCTTGGTTTGTATTAAACCCTCCCCAAGGTTGATTTCTTTTATAATTCCCTCTGCCGCCACGGAAATTCCCTCTGGACTGATTCGGCTGACTTTGATTGCCGTTATTTTGATAATTTCCATTTCGATTATTATTATTGGGATTTCCGTTATTTTGGGCAGAGTTATTTTGCTTGGGGTTATTTTGTTTAGGAGCTTGTGAATTATTGTGACCGATTAGTTCTTCTTCCAATTTATTGATTTCGCGTGCAATCATTTTCGCGATATCATCAGCCGTCGGCAGCGTAACTGCAGTGATTTCGGTTTTCTTTCCTTTAGGATTTTCATTTTTAATTTTCGGCTCACTGTATGCCGCGTCTCGGATTAGGCTTTTGCCCTGCTCCGGCGGTGGTGAGGAATTTTTCGAGATTTCAAACGCTTTACCGAAATCTATTGCTCTATCAATGAATATTTGTAGATTTGTATTTATGTATGGCCTCATCAACGGATGATATTCTGGGCGCATATTTCTATATATTCTTTCTATTTGTTTAGCCTCGGTCGGCTTTTCTGGCATTTTACTGAAAATCAGCTGCATTGCTGTAATATAATCGTACGTCGGCTCATTGGCTTCTTGTGTACGCGCACGCACTTCATCTGCCAGTTTTTCCGAATAATGTTCATCTTGATAGTGGGCTCTCATGTCGCGATCGAAATCTGCCCAAGTTAACCAGTAATTTCCCTTCATTCTATAAATATTTAGCGCTGGGCTTTCTAAAATCATTGGGATTATTCTTAGCATTTCCGAGTCTGTCATTGCGGCTACTACTCTATATTCATTTACTCGCATTAAAAATTCCTCTAAATTTTCTCCTGGTTTGCCGCTGAATTTAATTTTCCACGCGCTTACGATTCTCGACAGATCTCTATTTCTATGGTTATCCAAATTTTGATTCGAGTGCGTTCGCGGCTCGTCGATGTTTTCACTCATTTGCCCTTGGCTCGCACCGACTGTATTTAATCGCGTGTCATTTTGCGTATTCCGCGTCTGTGATTCCCAGTATGCTTGTTGCATACTCAACTCGTATTCTTCTTTTGACCGTCGCAACGCTTCGAATAGTTCCTTTCGCGGATAACTGAATTCGTCAAAATTTTTCTCCGCGACATTTTCCGGTCTATGTGGACCGTTTCCACTCGGCTTTTGTAAGCCTGAACTTTGCGGTATAAATTGCGTAATATCATTTGGCCACTCCTGGGCTGGTCCGTTTTGCGAACTTGGATTTAATCTTACTGTTTGATCCAATAAATTTTGCTGAATGATATTATTTTTCGCTTGCTCGCGGCTTCGACTTTCCGACCAATAATTTAAAATTCCGATCGGCACCGTGAATTTTTCTCCTGATTCAGATTGAACCGTTATTAATTGTGGCGGTAGCGCCGGAAGTTTCACTTGACTAATTATGCGTGGACCGATTAGTTGATTCGCTTTTTCCATCGAAATTTCTGTATATTTTGGCGGTGGCGACGCCTCTGGGCTGTCTACGTTTCCCGCTTCTGCATTTTCAGCTTCCTCCAATTCTTCGTGGAGAGATTTTCTCCTCGAGTATATTTTTCCGCCTTTGGGGCCGTCGGCTTTTTTCAAAGCCTCTGCCTCACTTGATTCACTATTTTCCTCTAAGTCCTCTGGACTATCGTGCGTGAATTCTCTAAGCTATTCTTGCAAAATTTCATCTCTAATTTCGCGGGCTTGCGGATTTTCTATATCTGTTTGCTCTTCAAAATCATCAATGTGATATTGCCCGATTTATCTTTTACGTAATCGCGCTCTTCTATCCGATTGCGAACCCGTTGTTAATAATTGTAATTGCGATAAATTTTCTTCAATTTCAATATCCGTGCATTTCAACAGAAACTCGTCTATTTTATGCTTCAAAATATTTCGCGTGTTCATTTTGACTGTTTATCGGCTGAATTTGCCACGCAAAATTTTATGAATCCGAATTATTATATGTGAATATTTTCAATTATTTGTTTATCGGAATCAGAAAGAGAAATTGTTATTCGCCATGCGGCTATTTTTCTTTCACGGAAATTGTATTTTTTCACTTTTCTAATAATAAGATGGACAGAAAAACTGTAACATTCCTATGTACTCGTTTTTTAATAACCCATACTCATATTGTTAATATCCTTCATATAAATAATCAATCATAAAAATATTCCATAATTTTCATGTATTATTATCGCTATAATATTCAATTTGGCATTCGCTTTGCCTCATAATAATTGTCTTAAAATTAGTAAGTTACAACTTTCATGTTCTCATGTTTTTGAAATTTATCAAATATCATTCAATAATTCATTATGATTTGAAAATCTATTCGGCTTGAGATATACGTATAGACGATATACATATATACGGAAGCATATATATATATGTATACTGTACTTCACTTTGTAAGGGGCTCCTCTGATCGTTGTCCCGAATCTCCGGCTGCTGCAGTACCTATATATGGGCAATTCTCTGTGGGATCGAACATGAAAAAATTTGATTTGGCTCAAAATTTTTTTGTAAGTTCTAGGGCATCAAGCCGATTTCCCAGAATTTTTTTAGATTTTTTCGAGCACTTTAACTCCCTTTAATAAATAGGCAAAATTGCTGATTTTGCTGTTTTTGCATTTTCAGAGGCATTTTCAACCTTAATTTACACCCTGAAAATGACCTCTGAGGCAAAAAATGAATGGGACACTTTTTCCTGCGAATTGCCTGAATTTTATAGAAAAATCATCTCCAAGGTCATTGGAGCACATTAAGTACTCCACATTACCAATTGGAGCCTCTATTTTTGAACCCTGGGAGTTCGCTCGTCAAGCCCCACACCACATGGGTACTAAAAGTTGTCCCAACTCATACCACATACAGCCTATATAGTGAAAAAATGGGCCTGGACTCGGGAAGCTCCCAAAAAA
>JAJGXB010000276.1:0-14541 GCA_020882725.1 Aphelinus certus
TATATATTGATTTATTAAGCCAGTTTCGATTAGGGCACACTTTTGAAACAGCTTCTACTATATTCTCCGATCATCACACTTTACAAAAAAATTTTTTTCGAGTATTTTTTTGGAAAATGCTTGCATACAGATCCCTAATAACTCAGAAAAATTGGGTTGGTAGCAACGAAAATCAATGAAAATGCTGGATATTATGATATTTTACGGGCAGTAAATGATTTTTTATAATAATTATGAACATATGATCTTATATTTAATGATTTTTAGTATACAGTCCTATTTCGCAAACTTCATAAAAATTATCGAATAGCCATCAAACACAACAGAAACATGGAATCCTAAGGTTTCGTGGAATGGCTCATATATCATAGTTTACCAAACTTGACTACTTATAATCTACATAAAAAAGAAATAAATTATTTGAAAACACGTTTGAAAATATCACTACAAGAACGAAATGAAAAAAAAGTTATATTTGAAAACATGAAATTGAAACAAAAAGATGGAAACTCATGTAGCGTATACGTATGCACATTCATTGTATCGTTATGCATTGGAAAAAATCCTTCAAATTTAGAATATTCTTATGATCAAAGGTCATTAAGAAATTATTTATGGAACATATTATTCACTCAAAATATAATATCTTTTACAAGCTTTCAACAACTAATGAACTAATAATTCACTCACCTTGAAAATTTTATTATTAATAATGATAAGGCTCCTTGAATTATCTACATTATGAAATGATAATTGTAATTATAATTGTAATAATAATTGTAATAATGTATTATAATCCAGTAATAATGTATTATCTATTTACTGAATATAAAATAAATACTTACAATAAAAATTTCATCAAATATTCTATTTTCTCGCAGTTTATCGCTGTTGCAGCTGATTGGTTGAATATGAATCCATGATTATATTTATGATACCACTTTTAATGTTTCAGTATGCAAGAGATGGAATCGCGTAGGTAAAATTTGTTGGAATAAAAATAAATGTTAAAAATTAAGTATGTACCACAATAATATAGATTGCTAAGGACGTAAACAATGGTTGCTATGGTAAATGTCGGAGCTTCGATGTTCTTACTTCTTAGTCATCAACAGTTCCAAAAATGGACTTCAAACTGACTTTTCACACTCCATAGTGAGGGTTGCTAAGGACGTAAATAACAGCTGCTATAGTAAAATCGAAGCTTCGATGTTCTTAATTCTTAGTCATCAACAGTTCCGAAAATGGACCTCCAACTGACCTCTCCCACCCCCTAGTTACGGTTGCAAGGGATATAAACAGCGGTTGCTAGAGACATCAACAATGGTTTCTACGGAAAATGTCTCTTTGATTCTTATAGAATCCCATAAATATACAAGCTAAAATGAGCATTTATCATGAATTATGTGGGAACTTATCAAGAACACGCTAGCAACGGTTGCTAGAGAAATAAACAACGGATGTTGCTGAACACCAAATTCGGTTCACATCTTCCGGTGACCGACTTGTGTGCAAAATTTCAGAACGATCGGACAATTCCTTCCAAAGTTATCGTACGACAAAAAAAAGTGCACGTACGTACGTACGTACATACATACAGACATTTTCGGATCTCCATGTTTTTCGACCCGCCGATTACGAAAATCGTGGTCCCGAAGTCCGATTCGATGGGTCGATTTTTACCCCGTTACAAAGCTTTCTCTCTGAGAAAGCAAAAGAAGTGGAACAAAATAAATACATTTCAATCGAAGAATGGAAATGATATCATCATGTAGAATTGTAACATTCAAACGTTAGAAATTGAATGTAAAACTTTCATTCATGTAGTCATCATACTGATTTGGGATTCTAGTAAAATAACGTTAGTTATACTATGGGAAAGAGAATTTTGATTATGGAGTATTCAATTCGATTCAAATTCATTATGAATTAAATACTGAATCCTTACCCAATGGTACTAGTTCAACTACTTGACATGCAATTGTGATTTTACTACCGGGAGGTTTCAATTTTAATTTCTGCAAACTTTTAATAAATTCAATTCGCTCGGAAGCGAACTGAGGGCATTTCCAGACAACGTGATTTAAATCTTGATCTTTATTTGAACTGCAAAAGTAACAGTTGGGGTCCCCAGTTATTCCGATTCTAGCCAATGAGTGAGCTAGGTTACAATGGTTTGCTCTACAACGGTTAATTGTAACAATGAAACGACGGCTCAACTTAGAGTTATGAAACCATGGTTTGGCTTTTTTACTGAAATATGAAGCAAAAAAATGTATGCCTTTTGATTGACCTTGAAATTTAATGGGGAATTTCGTATGCTTTCTGGAACTTTTTTTGAAATGTTCGCTATAAGCTGTGAATGGAATAACAGTTTGAGCGAGAGGTTCATTATTGCAAGCATTTTTAGCTACCTGGTCAGCTAGCTCTTTACCTGTAATGCCCATGTGAGATGGAATCCAATGTAACTGGATGGAAGCGTGCGGATTGTTATCTGAGAATTGATTATACTTTTGCTTAATATCTAGTATATAGGGATTTGTACTTGCGGATATAGTCGTTCTATGCAATGTTGTCAGAACACTTAGTGAGTCAGAAAAGGAAACGAAGTTTTTGCCTTGATTTTCTAAGGCGATGTCCATAGCCTTTGATATTGCTATACATTCTGCGGTATAAACGGAGGATTTACTACATATAGATTCTGAAATCGAAATTTGGAGACTTTGGCTCACACATGCTACTCCAACGGATTGTGCCCCTTGTATTTTGCTTCCATCAGTATATACATCGCATGCATGTGAGTTAGCAGTGAGTTCTTTCAAGTATCTATTGGGATTTGGAATATTCTTCAGGTCGAGACCGAGTTCAGTAACTATTTGGATGTTACTATACAATGTTCTGTAATCATGTGTACAAATGTAGTAAGTTTGATTCGTTGAGTTGACTTTCAAGGTTTCTTTTACGCACATATTGATCATGTTGGCTTTCCCTGTACGGCTTCTTTTTTGCAAGACTTTAAAATGTTTTTTAATAGTTTCACGAGTCATAGAATTACTGTTTGATACTGTCTTTTGAATGAAGCATTGACCAAGGTATTTGACTCTGTCAAATATAAGGGGTATTTTAGACTCTGCAAGTAGAATATTTGTTGGGGTGCTTATTTGATATCCCAAGGCTGCTCTTATAGCTGCGTATTGATTTTTTTCGATTTTTTCCTGGTTTTTTATTTGTCTGGGATAATATATGGAGTATCCGTATTCGATAATAGATCGCACGTAGCTTTTATAAAGTAATAAGAGAGTTTGAGGATCAGATCCCCACCAAATGCCACAGAGAAACTTTTTTTTATTTATTTATTTATTTATAGACGCTTTTGAGCAAACTAGTGCTATTCAGCGTCTAACAGAGAAACTTTATAATATTAATTGCTTTTCGGCATCTTTTGAATAGTGTGTCTAGTTGTGCTGAGAAAGACAGTCTGTAATCAAAAATTATACCAAGGAAATTTGCAGTTTCGCTTGATTTGATTTCATGGCTATCTACGTTGATGCTAGTTTCCCCCGGGAGGATATTTTTATTATTAAAGTAGACTAGAACTGTCTTTTCCGAATTTAGTTCAAGGTCAAGTTTATATAGGTTGTTTTTGACCACATTGACTGCTTTTTCGACTCCATTTTTACATTTCTAAGCCTTTTGTGTCTCACATTTTTCTGTTCAATATATCACGTTGAAAATTATTACTCGGGGGTTTTTGAGGTCTCTGATCATGAATCCGAAGTCAGAATAATAAAATTTTTACATCCAAGATGGCGGTTTCAACATGGTGGACTCACTTTTCCAAAAATAGACGTAGAGCAGTAAGAATTTGTACACTGGGGTTTTTGGGTTCGCTGATTACGAATCTGAAGTATTGATAAAGTAACCGCGCTTGGTTGATTCCAGAGACACGAACGAGGACGTAGCGGTTATTGTCTCCATTTTCTTTTTTTTTTATTTTTTTGGTTTTGTAATTTTGTTTTCATTTTTCGTTCTTTTTTGGTTTTTACATTGTATTTATAGTGTAACTGTTTATTGATGGTAAAGCTCGCGCATAAAAGAAATACTTCAAAGGATTGGATAAATCGACTTGTGAACTTGTGCACACTGTTGCGATTTTAACCAAAAATCATGAAAATAATTATTTTCTAACGTCCACATATTTCAAACGACGAATAAATTCGGGCTTGGTGGACTATCCCAAAGTGATATTGCGAGAAAAAAATTCATGCTCCCCGGGCTGAATTTGAACCAGCGATCTCCTGATCTCCGGTCAGTTGCGTTACCAACTACGCCACCGGGAAGACGGCAGCTCTCCACATCCCTGCAGCATGAATTCATTTTCTCGCAATATTACCTATATACACGATCAAATTCGATCGCTTGAATCTGTACGATCAAGGTCCGATCGTATGTTACAAACTCATGCTTAGATCGATTTATTGTCGGTCTCAATTTATCGAGATACATATGCTAATGTGCATACTGTTTCGATTTTTTGCATCTTTAAATAAATAATTACATTAATTAAAGAAATTAATGGATACGTATATGTATATGTATATGTGTATATATATATACACACACACACACACACACACACACACACACACACACACACACACATATATATATATATATATAGACATACATCCACATGTCTTGGGGTTACAAATGATGAACCGTAGGATATTTTGAAGGCTTGATGCTAAGTTGATCGAAAATCTCCGGGAAATCTGCCATGATTTTAACTACGTCGCTGTCCGGCTTGAAAAACATTGATCTCATGCTCAAAAGTAACTTTATTGAAACCGTAAACCAATTCGCCCATGTTTTTGTTAATTAACGTACGCGAAGTTAAATCAGGTACTAGATGAAATTTTTACAGAAAGTCGCCACCAATAATAGGATACGGAGAATCGACAACTAGAAATTTCCATTTCAACTTATCTTTAAATCCAATATTCAATCCTTTTTCAATGAATCCATAAACGTTAATAGGAGAATTCAAAGTGCGTAACTGGAAATTCAAAGGAGAACCAACAAAGTCTAAGGGTTTAGAAATTATGGATAAGTCTGCACCACTATCAATGAGAAAATCCAGATTAGAGTTTTTATCACGAACATGTAAGCGTGCAGAGGAGCCGAGACCGCTCATCCCCTCTACGCTCGACCCTATTAGTCTTCCGAGGTTTTGTCTAAACTGTCATTAGGTTTCGGCTTTGATTTCTTTTTAGGCGTTTTTGGTGTAGTTGACTTATCAACCCACGAGCACGGAGCCTCACATTTATAAGCGCGAGTTCTATATTTATAATGATACCGACAAAGTCTAGGAGTGGAAGAATTTGATTCATCTCGAGGAGATTTCCTTGGGGATGTTTTATTCGGAGATTTATCACGTTTACGAAAATAAGAAGCTAAATTACCAACTCGAAGAAATCGCGTCCATTTTTGCAACTAATTGAGCCAGAGCTGGGTCGGATTTAGGTGTAAGAATCGAGTCAATTACAGCCATTGTTTTAGTTCTAGACGGAATTTCAAATGCCTTATCAGCCATTCCCAAGATTTTGACTTCATCCTCTAAATTAGACACGAATAAATGAACATCATTGGGCAAACGTTGTTTCCAAATTTGCAAGAGGGCTTGTCTGTCAATTGACTTATCCACCAAACTGAGCATATGATTGAAATACTCCGACGGCCTACGCGTACCCATCAAATTTTCATTGAAAAGTTTATTGAGTTTATCAAATGCTTACTCAGAAAAACGCTTCAAAATACCCTGCTTCAAAGAATTGTATTTATCCGAATCAGGAATAGCACCAATCAGATCATGCACCTTCTCAATGGTTTCCGAACCCCAATTGTTAATCAAATTATAGGACTTGAAATCATCTCTAACAATGCCTCTGCAAAGTAACTGCGTTTCAAAAAAATCGAACCATTCTTTCGGATTACAAGTCCAGGAAGGAGTGCGGCGAATTTCCGAACCACCTCTAGGACTGAATCCAGCAACAACAGAAGAAATCTGTTGACCTCATTCCTACATATTTCAGCAATTTCATTTACTAGTACTTCATGACTGTCTATATTTAACTATCTATCATCATCATTCAGATCAATTGGTTCTTCCATGGTGTTATCGTCATAAAGCTCATAATTGTACTCTGCTCGTATGTCTTGCATGAGCCTAATCATTCCATTCGTCTGATTCTGTGTAGCCTTAAGAATATCTTTTAGTTCACTATCAACAGCTGACTCAGCCAGTTTTGGCAATTGAATCTTAACATCCCGAGCAGAGTGAGCATATCTCTTTATAGTTTTCAGAACCTCTGACATTTTTCCTGTCATTCTTGTGGCCTGTGCAAGGGCTGACCTGAGCTGCTCTCTGTCTTGGGCAAGCTTCCGTCTAATCAGGTCATCTGTTGAATTTTGTTTAACATTGTTAACAACTCTATACTTTGATATCAATTCATCATTACTCATTATTATTGGTTTTTCTACTTCACCTTACTGGATGCTGTCTGAGAGGCTTTATCTGTCTTATATACAACCATATTAACTTCAAACCTGGAGATAGCGCCTCTGCTTTCTCAAATGCCTCGACTTCTTCGTCAGAGAGAACATTTTTATCTGCATAACCAAAAATAATTGATAACATGTCTCAGCATTGCAGATTAAAACCGTGCAACATTATCTGGCTCACAGCATCAAATAATGTTACCGCAGTTCAATGAATTTGAGTTTATTTTTTAATGTATATATATGGGACGTTCCACGTCAAGTGAGCATGGTCAAAATTTTGTTCGCAATTCTGCATTGACAAATTGATTGGTATCCATCCTCAGAATACTTAAAAATTTTTTCAGATTTTTAGGTGCATGTATGTGGAAGTTAGTCTATGCACTCAAAACCTGAATTATCCAAAATTAAACTTTTTTCTCAATTTTGAGAGCCCAAATAATGTTGTATATGTGTGAAAATGAAAAAAAGTTGAGAACAAAAATTATGCTAAATACTACAAAGATTATAAAAAAAAATTGTTTGACACCAGAATCCTCCATCCGGATAGGCTACTTTATTAATTGAACATGTTTCAACCAGTTTGGCTATGTTCGCCCACTTATTTTTGACCTTTCAAGTTATACGTACAGACCTCTGTTCGATAGCTTGAAAATGGTCTCATACATTTTTTGGAGAAATTCCAATATCTCCTGCAATTCATTGTTTAAATCTGCAATATCAGCATCCCTTTCTTGTTAGTTTCAACATATCAGGTCCACGATGAAGCTCACAGTGAGGATATCATGCCTTCGGGTCATCAATCTCAGCCAAACTCTACAGATATGTTCCCTGACACTGGATCAAGCTACCGGTAGAGTTTGGAGTTCCAGCGCTGCCTTGTTATAGAGCTTTTTATGACTTTAGACTGAGGCAGCTATATATATATAGATATACATATCAGCCTTGAATTGTCTACAATTCACATAATTTTCATAATTTCATCAAGAAAATGATGTATTTCACTTTGTTACGCCCAATAATAATATCATGTGTCTGCAAATTATCTGGCACAACTCTAAAGGTAATTTTATCCGCTGAGCAATTATCTACGACAAGGTTTTCCTCAACTATTCCGCTTGATTTAACAGCATTTTCATTGTCCTTTCCAAAACCATAGCAAGTGCTAACTAACGGGGTAAACTGGAACCCGTTTTCTAAAACAACAGAAGCTTTCATAGTACAGTCTGAGCTGCCTTGATCTACAAATGAAATTAACTCAACGTTTCTAACTAGTGCTTTCTTGATATACTTTCTAACATTTTCTGACTCTACAACATTAATAACATTCATTTTTGCGTTATCCCCTTGCCTTGGTTTTGGACAGACTCTCGAAATATGGCCCTTCTCCCTACAATTATAGCATTCGACTTCTCGCGGAGTCGGGCAACTTTTCGCAATATGGCCTGGCAGGTGACACCTGTAACACAGACCATCCGCTGCACCAGACTTACCATTACCGCTATAAGCATATCCACTGGAGGAATTCCCTCCGGCGCTGCTGCTTGGAGTTACGCTACTGGACAACACTCCATCGGTTCGCGAGGCTCCCCCACTGCTGCGCTGAACGCCCTCACTGCCGCGCTGAGCGCCGCCACTGCTATGCTGCACGCTGCTGCCACGCGAATCCGCGCCACCACGATGCCAGGGGACGTTCGGCTGGAGCTCTTCTCTGCTGCTCGACTTACGCCTTTCGTCAACTTGAGGTCTTGGCGGGTCCTGTTGAATGCGTGCTTTCCTTGCGGCTTCAAGAGCTTCTACTTCATTGATGTGACGCAATAACTCGTCCAGATCAAAATAAGTGCGACTTAGGATCGCCGCGCTTGTCGTACGTGACCATAATCCGATTGTAATCTGCGTCTTGGTCTCCCCGAATCCGAAATTCAGTACCTTACACAATCGTACCTTTCCGAAGAAGTATTCAGCTGTAGTTTCATTGGAGCCTTGCGTACGCCTTTGCATTCCGTTAAACTTTTCCGTTATCGACTTCTCGATCATAAACGTGTTGGAAAAGGCTCTTCTGAATTCTTGCCAACTGTTAATAGCGTCTAAATTCGCCAAGTACCAATTACGAGCGGCACGCGTAAGATGACTTCTGGCCGTCTCGAACGCTACCGCCTCCGTCCAGTGATGTAGGGACGCAGTTGACTCGAGCTGCCTCAACCAAACCCGAGCACTGGCCGCACCAGTCAGTCCATCAAAATTCATAATATTATGCGACAAATCGGGAAATACGTTATAATGCAACGTATCTTGTTTCGTAGCGGCTTGCTTCAAAAACTCAGTGTTCTGAATCAGTAACTGCGACATGGCTGTCATCATTTGCTCCATATCGACGGGCGGGCGCGCTCCCGGCGAATTCTGTCCGTCTCCACTCATGGTCGTATCGGTCGCCAGATTTTCACTGGGGCTCTGCTGCGCACCGCTAACTGACACCGATTTCAATGTCACAGAAGCAGCATCATTTTCGAGCATTCTCCGAATCAAAGCTTTATGAGAGTTACTCACACGATACGGCCGCGGTCTTTTTCTTACGAGCTTAAATTTTTTATTAAGTTTATAGTTTTTCGCACTTGACTGCTTTGGTCATGATCGAATCAGCATTCCTCACGGAAATACATACCACACACAATAACGGTTAACATCTTCCAATAAAAGTTTTTATGTATTCTCGGAATAACACCTTCCGATTAATCCGACCGCCGCGATCCGACTCAATTAATCCGCTGAGTTCCGCGAACTACACCGGCTCGCCTTATATGTAAACGACTGCAAGTCCAATGCTGAGCGTCCAGGCTGTCGGAATTCACAATCCCACTTCTGAATTGTTAGAATGAGAGGTTCATGGTTGAATGACTCCGGTAGATAGTATTGAAAATAGAAGCTTTATTGTTCCTGTGCTTACAGATACTTGTAAGGATAGCTCGATTGCCGCACTCGCTCAACACTCAACCGAACTCCGAACCTCCGTTCTAGCGGCACGACTGCCTCGGCGCACACTCGCCTCCCTCGGACCGACCAGAGTGCTCACGACCCAACGGCCACCCCCACTCGGTCTCACTCACCTCGCGCTCGACGCAGAAGTCCCAGTCGCCACGAACTTCCGCGCGATCGCTCGAGCTGTTGCCCTGTCGGAGGGCCAGCACATTCTGCCTCCTCGCCCGCTTACAAGTTGCGAAAGCGCGCGCTACACACTACCGCCAACCTAACAACGGCCATAGCCACTGCAGGCATAGCCAATCACACAGCACGCATACTCGAGAAATATAACAGACTTCATCTCACTTGCTTCTTCCTTTCAAAATTTGTAATATGTTAAATTGTGACTTCATCTCGAGATTTTGGTTTGGGTATTTCGCGTGTTCCATTTCAGATTTTCGGCAGCAGATTTTGAGTAAGATTGCAAAGGTTGCTAGACACGTAAACAATGGTTGCTATGGGTAAAACGGAGATTTTGTATCCTGTGCAGTTGAAAATACTGGAAACGAAACTCACGTGAATTTTTCTTTCCCTTAGCAACGGTTGCTAGGGCGGTAAACAACGGTTACTGAAAAGCTAATTGGGAAGATTTTGTATCCTTTGTCGTAGAGAATGATGGAAATGGGTCATAAATTGATAATTTCCAATCTTCGGTTATCAAATGGTTGCTAGGGAGGTCAAAAACGATTGCTATGGAACAAATATAACAATTCAGTGCCTCTGGCCATCGAGTGTGACTTAAAACTGTTTTTCCAGCTTCCAAAGCAACGGTTGCTAGGGATGTAAATGAAAGGTAGTTTCGACGAATAAGTGGATTTATATAGAAAAAAAATTGTCCAAAATAATATTTAGTCCTTTCCTTCTACTGCAGCAACGGTTGCAAAACACGTGAACAATTGTTGCTCTGGAACAAATATAACAATTCAGTGCCTCTGGCCATCGAGTGTGACTTAAAACTGTTTTTCCAGCTTCCAAAGCAACGGTTGCTAAGGATGTAAATAAACGGTAGTTTCGACGAATAAGTGGATTTATATTGAAAAAAAATCGCCAAAATAAAATTTAGTCCTTTCCGTCTACTGCAGCAACGGTTCCTAGACACGTAAACGATGGTTGCTATGGGTAAAACGGAAATTTTGTATCCTGTGCAGTTGAAAATACTGGAAACGAAACTTACTTTTTCTTTCCCTTGGTAACAGTTGCTAGGGCGTGTAACAACGGTTACTGAGGAGCTAAGTGGGAAGATTTTGTGTCCTTTGCAATCGAAAATTATGGACATGGGTTTGATCATTCCCAACCTTCGCAATGGTTGCTAGGGAGGTAAACAACTGTTGCTATCGCGCAAATATAACAATTCAGTTTTCTTGGTCATCGAGTGTAACTTAAAATTGATTTTCCAACTTTCGAAGCAACGGTTGCTAGGGATATAAACAAACGGTTACCATGGATATCAACAGTGGTTGCTATGGGAAATATCTCATCGATTCTCTTCGATTCTCATTGATTCTCATCGACTCTCATAGTCCCAATGAGCACTTATGAAGATTCGTGAGATAACACGTTAGGAACGGTTGCTAGGCAAATAAACAACGGATCTTATTGAAAATTGAACTCGGCCTAGATTTTGCCGCGACTAACCTGTGTGCAAAATTTCCAGAAGATCGGACCATTGAATATTTATTGGAAATAAATAATTTATTCGAAGACACGGGTGGAAAAAGAGGATGGAAAAAAGAGGTGGAGAAAGGGGTGGAAAAAAGGGTGGGAAAAAGGGATGGAAACAGGGATGAAAAAAGGTGAAAAAAGGGGGGTGAAAAAAAGGGAGTGGGAAAAAAGGTGAAAAAAAGGGTGAAAAAAAGGGTGAAAAAATGGGTGGAAAAGAGGGTGAAAAACGGGGTGAAAAAAGGGTGGTAAAAGAGGGTACTAAGGGGGGGCAGCTAAGGGGGGCAACAAAGGGGGGCAACTAAGAACCGGGTCAACTAAGGGGAGCAAAAAAGGGGAGCTAAAAAGGGGAGCAAAAAAGAGGAGCCAAAAAGGGGAGCAAAAAAGGGGTCAAGAACTTTCACGGTGGCAGCGGCGGCGGCGGCGGCGGCGGTCTAGCTTTTAATATAGAGAGAAATGCAAGTCGATTGGTCATTCTGGTCAACTTACCTGTGGTGTACTTCTGTCATGATCAACATATTCGATTACGTCCAATTTGATTTGGGAATAACCCGATTGGTCAATCTTGATCATTCTGGTCAATTTACCTGTGGTGTACTTCTGTCATGATCAACATATTCGATTACGTCCAATTTGATCTGGGAATAACCATCCTCAATCTTATAGTTATTCCTCAGGCACCAGAATCTCTTAGCTCGTTTTCCGCAGGAGTTAGCGAGAGCTGTCTTCTCAGCTGGTGTGAGTGTCAAATCGTTCTGCTCTATTACAAACGATTCAATGAGTTGTTCGTATTTTATTCTCAGCAAAGTTAATTTTCAGTATCGATCTGATTGTACGCCAATATCTAGCTTATAGCGTCAGACATCATCGCACATTTTAATCCAGTCAAACATTCAGCATGGAAAAAATTTTTTTTCAATTTTTTTTCAACCAATTTATTGTAAATGGTCACCTGCAAGGCGGAGTCGGTAACACAGGTACTGCGCTGCAGGTTACCATAAGCGTCGTTTGTAAACACCATGTTTAGTTTGACATGTGATGTGTACTCATCAAGTAGACATTGCTTACTCACTACAGTTTGAGTAATTCTAAGAAAAGTTTCCAGATCAATTTCCACCACAGTCTTCTCCAGCAAGTTTGGAGCTTCATCGTGTGCAGCAGCTAATGGATTTTCATTCAAGACGCAAGGGAATTCAGATAAGTAAACTTGACCTTTTCCTTTCTTCATATATGTTTGAAAGATGTTTCTTTGTGATAATTTTTGTGTTCCAGGTATGCTGTACAGAGCCAGAAACTGCATTGAAGTGAGAAGAAAACTGAGTAGATAAGTTTGAATATTATTGGTTATTGTATGATATTGGTCGACACATGCTCAGAATTGAAGTTTTCATGAGTGAAAATCAATTCTGACACTGAATTATCGTCCAATTATACTGCATTTGTTGTCTTCGTGCTTGGATACATGTTATTATTGCTTCAGTATCTAAGCACAGAATGAAAAGTCAATAATCGTTGATTTTTCCATATATTTCATGTTTTACTCTATGTGAGTAAGACATGAAAGTAAGATTTGTTGCATGTACACGCTATTTACTCCTTTTATGAGTTTTCTAGGATAGAAGGTGATGTGGTGGTCAAGTTGGAACAGTAAAAGTGCAGTGCAGTAAGGGAAATACGTCTCAGATAACATATTGTCATTTGGGACGAGAACAACGTCTCCATCCATGATACATAAATTAATATCTGGGAAGTTTGGGAGCGTTGGACCCTAAAATTCTGGATTCTCTCTACTATGGCCACCAGGAACCAGGAAAAAAATTTTGGTCAAGATTGGTGACCCGCACCCCAAGCGGTCTCCTAGTGAGACGTATTTCCAATGGCTGGAGGAGACCAATGGCTCCAACCAGGCAACCAAGGCATCTCTATAGTCACACGTGTGCTGGTTTTGTGAACTCACCAGCTACATGTCACAATCCAAGTGTATTAGAAAATAAAGGTGAGATACATTCATCAAAGTACCATAATACAAGTAGTAGTATTATGTATCTTTTGGGGTTTCCTGTGATTTATTATTTCATTTTATTTTATTCAAAAGGTTGTAACTGAATCACCATTCTGAGACATACCTTATTCGAAAGCTTATGAGCCAAGGATTGGAATAAAATTTGTTCGGTCCAAATTGAAGGTGGCGATGAGGTCTATTTTCATGTGTACGTGTAGGTACATGATCAAATGATTAGAAAAATTAAGTTTTGAGGTTAGAAAATCACATTCTTATAAAATATAAGTAATTTATAACAACTTTTATTTCTGTAAATTTTTTGATTTGATGAATATTTCATGAGTTAATCAGGTCATGAAGTTGATTAAAATGTGAAAAAAACCTGAATTATCAAAATTGAGCGATGAGAGAATTTTGCTATGTATAGGCATGAATAATCTAAAAAAATTAAATAGTGGTAAGGTGACTATTTACAATGAATTGGCTAAAAAAATTGAAAAAAAATTTTTTCCATGCTGAGTTGGTGTGAAATGACCCATATATATATATAAATATAGGGGTGATTCTCTGTCAAGTGAGAGAGTGAAAATGAAAAAAAATTCTGAAAATTTTTTTATGAATTCTAGAAGACTCCATCATGTCCTCTGAATTTTTTCAGAATTTTTTAGACCATATGTCCCATCCTGACAGAGGCTCAAAGTGGTGGAGTTTGCAATATTAGACATTTTTTCAGGACCTTTGACCTCAATTTTGAGCTATCTAGAGATGTTTTAGAGTAAAAAGTCAAGAGAACTTTTTTTCTGGAAAAATACCAAATTTTTAAAAAAAATTAGTTTCAGGGTCATTGGTGAACATATAGCTATCACCTAACTCATTTCCAGGCTTAAAATAGAGCAAAAAGTGGTTTCGATCACCCGGACCATAATGTGATACATATCAAAAGAAAGCTTACTTTATTACCAAAATATCTTGACTAGTCCCAGATTGCTGCATTTGATCTCTTTTTTTTTAATCAATCAATATATTATAGAGATTAATGAAAATACCCTAAAAATGGGTGACCGCATACGTCACTTATATGTATGCATGTTACTCTGGTTTTCTCTTTATACTTTTCATTCACTGTATTGGTTGGCTGAAATTCCCACTCAATTTGATCCCATACTCGAGTCTCACACTTGTCGCCAACTCAGAAATGGTTATTTTATCAAGAGTTTTTCACTCACCAACAGATCCACTACACATTTGAGTTACCAATCTTGACCAAACTTTTTTTCATGTTTGTTTGAGTCAAGAATAGATGA
>JAJGXB010000277.1:0-14534 GCA_020882725.1 Aphelinus certus
ACCCGGAAATTCCATTTGAAGTAAAATCTGAATTGAAGAATATTTTTCAGACTAATTATGTTGATCCTGTAAGACCAAAACAGTCAAAAGTACATGCTGAGCTTAAGCTCAAATTGAGAAGTGACCAACCATTTTTTTTCAAACCTCGAAGGTTGTCATATTCGGAAAAGAATGAAGTAAAAGCTATGATTGATGATCTTTTAGAGAGAGGTATTATTAGACCGAGCAATTCTGAATATTGTTCGCCAATTGTATTAACAAAAAAGAAAAATGGACAAACTCGTATGTGTGTGGATTATAGATCATTGAATAAGATCATTGAGAAGAATAATTATCCTTTACCATTGATTGAAGATCACATCGATATATTGAATGGAAAAAAATACTTCAGTTTAATAGATTTGAAAGATGGATTCCATCATATAAGAGTTGCAGACGAATCAATCAAGTATACGTCTTTTGTTACACCTATGGGACAATATGAATATTTGTGGATGCCATTTGGCATAAAAAATGGTCCTCCAGAATTCCAGGAATTTATTAACAAAGCACTCATTCAATTGATTAAGTCAGGAGATGTAGTAGTATACATGGATGATATTCTTGTAGCTACTGCAACTATTGAAGATCACTTAAGAGTATTGAAAATGTTGTTCAAAATTATGGTAGAAAATAAGCTTGAAATGAAAATACAAAAATGTAAATTTTTATATAAAAAAATTGATTATCTAGGGTATGAAATTTCGGAAAGAGGTATAGCTCCTACTAAGAAAGGTATTGAATCAGTGGTGAATTTTGAAGTACCTAGAAATGTCCATGAAGTCCAAAGATTTATTGGATTATGTTCTTATTTTAGAAAATTTATTGAGAACTTTTCTATTATTGCGAAACCATTGTATGATCTTACTAGGAAAAATACCGAATTCAAATTTGGAACAACTGAGCTGGATGTGATAAAGAAATTGAAATTAAAATTAGTTGAAGCACCGATATTAGCGATTTATGATCCTTATGCAGAGACTGAATTACATTGTGATGCGAGTACACATGGTTATGGAGCTATTCTTATGCAAAAAGGAAAAGATTTGAAATTTCATCCTGTATTTTATTTTTCGAAACGAACAACTGAAAGAGAAAGTCGTTTACATAGTTTTGAATTAGAAATGCTAGCAATTGTTTATGCTATTAGACGATTTCGAATTTATTTACTAGGCTTGAAATTCAAGATTATCACTGATTGTAATTCTTTAGCTCTTGCATTTAAGAAGAAAGATATCCATCCTAGTATTTCTAAATGGATGTTAGAACTACAGAGTTTTGATTACGTTACTGAACATCGAGAAGGCAAACGTATGGCCCATGTTGATTTCTTAAGCAGAATTCACTGTATTTCAGTAGTTGAAGATAATTCTTTTGAATCTAACCTAATCATAGCTCAGAGTTTAGATGATGATATTGTAAATATCAGGAATAAACTAGAAAAGTCAGAAGATAAAATTTTTGAAATGCAAAATGGTATTGTTTACAGAAAAGATAATGATTCATTATTATTTTACGTACCGAAAGAAATGGAAAAGAATATAATGTTCAAGTATCACGATGAATTTGGTCATTTAGGTATTGAAAAAACTTTCAACTTAATAAAGAAAAATTACTGGTTTCCGAAAATGAAAAATAAGATCGCTAATCATGTAACAAACTGCTGTAAATGTATTGCTTATAATCCCTCTTCTGGGAAAGTGGAAGGATTAATTAATGTGATTCCTAAAGGCGATAAACCATTTAATATGCTACATATCGATCACGTGGCAATATTAGATACGAGAGTTACTTCTAAGAAACACATTTTTGTAGTGATCGATGCGTTCTCTAAGTTTGTGAAATTGTATCCAACGAAATCGACCACTTCAAGTGAATCGATTGCACATTTAAGAAGTTATTTTGAACATTATAGTAAGCCCAATACTATTATTTCAGATAGAGGCACGTGTTTTTCGTCACAAGAGTTCACTGATTTTATGAACGAGTATGATATTAAACTGATAAAAGTTGCAACTGCATCTCCACAAGCTAATGGTCAAGTTGAACGTTTAAACCGAACTCTTGGTCCAATGTTAGGAAAATTGTCTGATCATGAAATTGGAAAAAAATGGCCGACTGTAATTTCTGAGATTGAGTATGCTCTTAATAATAGTATTCATAAGTCTACTGGCGAATGTCCTAGTGTGCTTTTGTTTGGAATAAATCAAAGAGGGAAAGTTCATGATAATGTCAAAGAATTTTTAGACTCTTTTATAAATGAAAAAGAAAGAGATTTAGAAAAGTTAAGAAACAAAGCTAAAGATAAAATTGAAAAATCAGGAGTATGTTATAAGAAAAATGCAGATAAAAAAAGAAAAGATGCATACATATATATTCAGAAGGCGATTATGTAATGATAAGAAATTTTGATTCTAGTTCAGGTTATTCACCTAAATTAATACCAAAATTCAAAGGTCCTTACGAAATAGTTCGTGTTTTGAGGAATAATCGATATGTAATTAAAGATATTGAAGGATTTCAAGTAACTCAAAGAAAATACGAGGGAGTTTGGGAAGCGAAAAATATGCGACTTTGGCGAACTAAGAATATTAGGAATTGAATTCATAGTCTGAGGACAGACAAGTATCAGGATTGGCCGAAACTATGAGTACATATATATATATATATATATATATATATATATATATACATGGACGCTGTGAAGTTGTTGTTGAACATAGTTTTGTTAATAATAATATTATTCTATTCTCTGTTATGTCATCAATGTATTTATAAATAAATATATGGTTATTAATATCGTTCTATGGAGTATTTCTCAAATATCCTACAGAATATATGAAAAATTTTTCATGAGAAATGAACTATCGAATGAAATTACCTTGAAGTTTCTCTCGTCAAATTTTCTCGCAACTTTTTAATGGTTTTATGCAGACTTTCTTGAGCTTCCTCCGAAATCATACCTATTGGTGTCATTAAATAATCCATGATTTGATACCCATGGGTCAATATTAAATGCACTGATGTAGGCATGTAATACCATGGATACAGCCTGACAAATCGTGAAGCTACGTTTTTGGAATAAATGCGAAACGCTTCTGTGCCTATCGTGTATCCAGACGAGATCACCGATAAGATAACGTAGAAATTATCCAGTAATTGTCTGTCGAAGCCTTGAAAACATATCACTTTTATTTGTACTACCAAGTAAAATCATAATGAAAATAATGACAGTATCAATAATGAATCAAAATAGTCAATAGTCTTGAGAAGAGATTAAGAATTATGAATTGAAATTAAATTTTGTCCTACATTGATATCTCTCATAAAATTTCATACCAACATATGACTTACTAACATTAAATATATAATTGTACATGCAATATATTTCATTGATTACGATTGAATGATCAGCGTATTTTTCATAACCAGATGAATAATTATGATTCATCTTACTTAGATTCATCAAATAATTATTGGTACATTCAAATTATTGTGTGAATAATATCTCACCAGTGACTTCAGCAACAACATCAATCTCATCGAAAAATTTCCTGGCCATATTGCCATTATTAGTGTTGCCCGATCCTTGTTTCGGTTGATCAACAGTTATATGTAGCTTAAGTTTGAGCTGCTTTTGTATCTCCATTCTTTATCTTGGACAATTTTTTTTTCTTGATCTGTTCTCTATGAAGTAATTAATTGATGTGAAAGGAATAATAATTATCATGTTTAAATATTACCATGTCAAAAAACTCTTCAGGGACTTTTCACTATTCGAAATTGAAAAAAAGATCATATTACTCAATCGTTTGGGAGGGCATTAATGTATTTTTGTCACAGTAAAAGGAAAGCGTTAACTTTGCTCCCTGGCATTTGCAATGAATGGTCGCGAACGTTTGCTGTGCTAAAATAGCCTAACCTTGCACAGGTGCGTAATATACTATTACCGATCAAAACTTCGAAAACATGAAAAGTATCATTTTAGGGAAAAAAACTAGTGAATTAAAAAAAAATTGGTTTAGATACGTAAATATATATGTATAACATACTGCTCTCCACTGCTTGATGGGCATCTTATAAGACAGATGTAAAACTAATTCCATCATTCGGATATGTGCATGGAGAATTGAAAATCCGTAACTCAAAGCTGACTGTTTCACAGTTAGTGTGCTGAGATAGTCTAAATCGTTGAATTTGGATATTGTAGCATTACATACAAAACACTTTTGACTGGATGCATCATTACAAGAATTGCATATCTGGAAAGAAAATTGATGTTTAACAATACTTCTATAATCAGTCGACAAAATCTTTGTTTCCTATCAAGCTTCAACACTGTTGAACTTCTATTGTATTCAATAAATTCATATCATTTCAAAAAATAAACTTTGAGTAATTGTTAATCTAGAAAAATCACAATTAGTGGCATCGATTTAATATTTTTTTTCAGTTCGCAAGAGAAAGAATCAGAGGTTTTAATAATAATCAATCATTCGGATATGTGCATGGAGAATTGAAAATCCGTAACTCAAAGCTGACTGTTTCACAGTTAGTGTGCTGAGATAGTCTAAATCGTTGAATTTGGATATTGTAGCATTACATACAAAACACTTTTGACTGGATGCATCATTACAAGAATTGCATATCTGGAAAGAAAATTGATGTTTAACAATACTTCTATAATCAGTCGACAAAATCTTTGTTTCCTATCAAGCTTCAACACTGTTGAACTTCTATTGTATTCAATAAATTCATATCATTTCAAAAAATAAACTTTGAGTAATTGTTAATCTAGAAAAATCACAATTAGTGGCATCGATTTAATATTTTTTTTCAGTTCGCAAGAGAAAGAATCAGAGGTTTTAATAATAATCAATCATTCGGTTATCAGTCACCATAAAACTCTGTAAGATTCTCTGTAATATCTACAGAAAGTCGATGTAAGGTTTATATTTTTCGCAGAAATTAGTAAATAATCATTGATTTTATAGATGTACAGTATGTCTATTTTTAGGGATTTTTGTATATACAGACATACTTCAGATAAAGCGCATAAAGGTCTTAAATATACCTAATTAGATTCAAGTCTTAGATTCAAGGATATATTCGATCGACTGTTTCACGTAGTAGCACATGTGAATTCACATGTGTATAAAAAATGTTAAACAACTATCGACATAAGTAAAAACGAGCGCGCTCATGATTTGCTTATACTTTTATGCATCGGAGCTATATATATATATATATATAATTGAAAAATACAAAGGCTTATAATTATCACCTTGCCATCAACCATCGTTAATTTCATATCGAAGGAGACATTGCAGTTTGGTCCTTCATAATTTTGCAAGTTCTTCACTTCCTCTTTCAATCTGCTTTCCTCAGCCTTGATGGAATCATTTGACTCTTTTTGGAATGCTATCCTCAAAGTTTGACAGTGACGGTTTGAAGATGGTTTCAGATTTTTCCAGTAAATGATCTCGGTTGTTCTATCTAATAGTTGCAGTGGTACCATTGACGATACAAAAATTTTACTGTAATCTACATTAATGTCACTTGAAGCTTGATAGTAACCTGTTACGTTTGTACCATCAAAACCGTACTTTGCTATCAGAGTGAGTTTCTTGTGAGGGTCACTAGTGAAGTCCAAATTTAAAAATTCAAATGAACGGTTCAGCGTGTGGTTCAACATATCTTGTAATGGTATTTTTCCCTCCGATTCAGTGACACAAATATTATGTGGATATGTTTTAGATTTGGCTTCGGCAATCTATGATAAAAAATTTTTCGAAATCAATGGGTATGATTCAAGATGAAAAAGTTTGGATGATCAAAATCTTTTGAAAAATCGACTGAAAAATTAATTTACCTAACTATTATGGAAAATATAACCAACTTAAGAGAGAACTTTTATTGTTTTAAAATATTTTGAGAATATACTAGCGCGTCAGCAACACAAATACGAATTTACGCTCAAAAGTGATCGTTGGATCTAACAGCGCGCGTAAAACAACAATCGCATCAAGAGAGAGATCGTAGCGCCACTCTATAACTGAACTCACAGTCCGCTCGCGAGTGAGATGGTAACCGTCTCACCCAGAGCGCGTGGCTCCTTTTAGTGTAAAAGGCGATAGCGCGCTTCGGCAAAAGCGACCCACAGCCTCAATTCTCTTTCCGTGTATATATTTTAATAATATTTCACATATGCCTACCTTCTTGTATGATGGGTATAGATTATTATTGTGACGTAACGCTCCTTGTCTTAGAATACAAGACTGTTCTCTAGACAAATTTAACTGTATCATAAGAGCTAAGGCTTCATCTGCAGACATTTGACTAGGTGCAGGTTTTGCCATACGATTGACAAGTTCTTGTGCATTGTCTGGTTCGATAATCATACCAAGCAATTTGGCTCCGGCACCATTTCCATCGTACTTCCATTTTTTTTTCAGCTATTTTAAATGATTCTTCACTATTTACTGACATTGCTTGATGATGAAGCCTTTTTCTCAAAGTCTCTTGACTTAACAGCTCATTAGGGAGGCTTGGACGACCAACTGGTTAATCTAATAGAATTGAGGAAGCAATATGTTAAACGTTACGTTATAAACTGCATTAGAATACACCTTCAGATTCATAAATATTCTATTGTTGTTGCCATGGCAGAGCAACAAAGACCACCGAAAAGTTGTATTTTTCAACTTGTAATAATTTATAACTTCAGATACAAGCATTATTCATAAATGATGCATAGGAACTTTTCTTCTTCTAATGAGCTAAATTTTAAGAAAACAATTTTTCCGAACCAAAAAAGTGTTATTTTCTTATTTGTTTAAACAATTATGGTTTAAACAAATTGTATGGCTTTTAAAGACTTCAAACCAACAAATTCGGATTCTACGGAGAAAAATACATAAGATTCATTATCTATCTACCGAGGACCTTCTCTGGCCAACGGGAAGGGAGCTAACTCCAAGACAATATGTCCGATGCGTGTTTTTCTCAATATCACATTTTCAAACAGGAAGACAGATTACTCTAATACCAAGGAATAGATTGATCTACAAATTCGATAGTAGCTTCACAGTAACATTTTTTTTGCAAGTACATATCCGTGTTTTGATTAAATGAAAACTCATTTTCTATGGAATAATTACTGTTAATTCTTTTTCCGATAACCGACATTTTTTTCATGAGTGGACTACTTCAAAAAAATCAATTTGAAAATTTCCCGATAGATTTCCAAAGATATTCTTTTATAAATTATGAAACTTATTGGGTTTTTTCTTCTAATAAAATAGTTTTCCATACACCGACGTATGTTGAATGAACCCTTTCAAACGATATGCTATCCTACCCATACTCTCAAAAATGATTATCAAAGTACGGTCTTTTTTTGGTCTCAAGAAAGGTGTTATCCCTCAAAAGAATTCTGCCTCATGTAAACAAATGTGTCACAAAAGCATCTCAAATTTAATTTTTTTCACATCATAATTATATACCGAAGTAGATTTATAATGATATTCAAATATAGATCTGAAAATGATCTTCATGATTCATCATCATGATAGCATCTCTCCAATCATACGCACAAGCGTTATTTTTGTACATACATTTTTTGTCATTCATTTATGATAATATTTTTTTCCGTGGGAAACGAACTGTTTAGCATTGATCTATATGGAAAGACTGTCGGCACGTAAGCACTTTAACAGTCCATTATCCGTTTTGATTTATAATTTATATCAATCAGGAAATACTCATGTCATCAGGGAATATTGAATTGGTTATCAGGAAATACTCATTTTTCTCAATTCATTACCATTTCGATCGTGGTTGGGAATAATGTTTGATGCGTCTATCTTCATATTTATATACTGATCGCACCACTCATCGTACTTGTATGAAAACTGTTGGAGATTCCTCTTATTTTTTAGGAGTTTCTTGAGTTTTTCTTGAACGTGATTGAAAAATCTCTTCTCAAGATAATTCGAAACTGTCTTCCTTCCATCGGAATTCACACCGCGAGTAGTTAAAATATATTCAATAGCAGCTGTTTTGTGGTTTGCACTAATGCAACATTGAAAATTCATTGCGTACAATAGTTTGCGGCGTTGAATAACAATATCCATGGTGATCCCCCTTGTAAATAATTTTTGAAATACAAACGAAACTAATATCCTCAACGTTACGGAAAATAAAGTTATCTCATCGATATACCACGACTGACTGACTGTCCGGCTGGAATAGTGACGGACTCTGCCACTCACTCACAGAGGATTCTGGGTATTTGTCACCAACAATACCAATCCTGAGGATAGAAGAGACAAACTTTTCAGAACAAGTATTTTCCATAATATTCAAAACATACTTTCATTGTTTTCCAACACAATGACTACTTGTAGTAAGTTTCGGTAATTTCATTATATAGTATTGAAAAATTTAATCCTTTTCGAAAAATACTGTGAGGAAAAAATTTGATATCAACTGTGTATGTAATGTCAAATATCACATTCTTATGGAAACATTTGCTAAACTTGAAAATTGGTTTATTCAATAAATTTTTAATGTCGAAATATATTTTGACAGCAATAATTACCATTTTGCACGTGTTTTTTACGAAGAATCTGATTTTGGTATTTAATTTACAATAAAAATCAATTTTGCAATAATTTATTAAAAAAAATTGTTTAAAAAAATTAATTTTGCAAAATTAATGGCAAATTCGGATTTAGCGCACCCAAAAACCCTATAAGCCATATATTGTTTATCGGATTCTTGGAAAAAATGCTTCGACCTGGAGAAGAGTTGAGAAGATCATCTTTACCCTATCAGAACGTCGTAGTTTACGGATGTAGCAAGTCGGGGGATCGATTTTCTTTTACTGTGGGGATTTCTGAAGAAAACCCAAAAAGATTTTTTGTTTTTCGTAGCAAATCCAGGACGAGATTAATTTCGCCCATTTTCAACCTGTTTGGCCCCACTGTGCGTTGCTTTCTCTCTCTCTCTCTCTCTCTCTCTCTCTCTCTCTCTCTCTCTCTCTCTCTCTCTTTCTCTCTCTCTAATCTCTCTCTAAAATATTCATTATCTTTATTAATCTCATTATTTATATATTAACTTACTGTAAAGGTCACCTCTTTGCCGATGACTTTCAGATATTCATTCAATGTTACAGAGAGGAAATAAATGAAACCATTGGCAAGCTAAATTACGACATATCGAGAATTGTTCAATGGGCGAGTGACTCTGGACTATCACTTAATATCAAGAAAACACAAGCTATTTTATTTGCCTCCTCCAAGAACCATCAGCTTATTGATAAACAATCTCTCGACCCTATCCGACTTGGTGACTCAATTATCCCTTTTTCGAGTAATGTGAAAAACCTGGGTGTGTACTTCTCCGAGGATCTCACATGGAATACGCATATATCCCACTTATGCTCTAAAGTACACGGCACTCTCTATCGGCTTCGTTACCGTGGACGCCATCTCTCCATCAGCCTCAAGACGCAACTTGTGAGCGCATTAGTTTTGCCTCACTTTGACTACGCTTGCTGCGTTTATAACGGGATGTCTGGCTATTTATCTATTAAATTACAACGTCTATTTAACATTGCCATTAGATTTATATTTAATTTAAGGTACGATTCAGCGCTGCGTCCCTGCTACGCCCAATTACAATGGCTCTCGCTCGAGAATCGGTGCCTCTATTTTATGGGCGTCCAAACCTACAAGCTCCTCACTTCGAAGAAGCCGTACTATTTATTTGAAAAATTTACCACTTTTGATGATAGTCTCCGCAGATCGAAGCGGACAATAAATCCCTCGATCTTCATTCACCCCTTAGCGAGAACCGTGACCTACGAGAACGCGTTTACATTGCAAGCTATGTCACTGTGGGACACACTTCCCACACAGGTTAAACTCAAGAATAATATCAGCTTGTTTAAGATTGCCCTGTTCGCACATTTATTCGAACGGGTTCAGTTGGTCGCTCCTAGCGGATAAATTAGGGTATAAGTTGCGTATCGAACTGCTTAAATCGTAACATATGTTGCGCCATAACTTTAATTTTTATTGTATTTTTGCTCCGCTAGCTTATTAATTTGCGATATTACTAACTGCGTATTATATGATATTGTTACAAAATCATGTACATTAGTTCTTAGTCACGATTAAATTGTAGCAAATGTGTTTTTTTATTCTTTGCTCTTATTATGTATTTTGCCATCTGGCCAAGTTTGGCTTTGGCATCAATAAGTAAATTATCAATCAATCAATCTCTCTCTCTCTCTCTCTCTCTCTCTCTCTCACTTGACCGCGCCACGTCCCTCCCTAGTGCCATGTACCCTTTCCTAGTTAAAAATCTTATATCAGCGATCTCTTGGTTCAAATCCAGCTCGGGGAGCGTGGAATTTTTTTCTCGCAATATCACTTCGGGATAGTCCACCAAGCCCGAATTTATTCGTCATTTGAAATATGTGGACGTTAAGAAATAATTATTTGTACAATTCTTATTTCTCATCATTTAGAAAATTGACGAACATTTTTCTGTCACCGAACCATTTTCTTTCACAAAGAATACGCCCACGCATCGATATTTTCAAATTTTCCAACATGAATTATGAAAATGGTTGTGCTCCTCTAACAATCAGCTCAAACAAATTATATATATGGGTGATTCTCTCTCAAGTGAGAGAGTAAAAATGAAAAAAATTCTGAAATTTTTTTTATGAATTCTAAAAGACTCCATTATGTCCCCTAAATTTTTTCAGAATTTTTTAGACCATATGTCCCATCCTGACAGAGGCTCAAAGTGGTCGAGTTTGCAATATTAGACATTTTTTCAGGACCTTTGACCTCAATTTTGAGCTATCTAGAGATGTTTTAGAACAATAACTCAAGAGAACTTTTTTACTGGAAAAATGCCAGTTTTTTAAGAAAAATTAGTTCCAGGGTCATTCGTAGACATATAGCTATCACTTAACTTATTTCCAGGCTTAAAACTGAACAAAAAGTGGTTTTGATCACCCGCAGCATAATGTGATACATACCAAAAGAAAGCTTATTTTATTACCAAAATGTCCTGACTAGTCGCAGAGTGCTGCATTTGATCTATTTTTTGTAATCAACCAATACATTTTGAGAGTTAACGAAAATATTCTAAAAATGGGTAACCGCATACGCCACTTATAAGTATGCTTGTTACTCTGGTTTTCTCATAGAATTTGATTGTTTCGTGGCACTTGTACTTGGATAGTAGTTGTTACTACTTTATTATCCAAGCCCAGGCTCTGTTGACGAGAGCCTGAGTTCTCCCCTCTAGCCTACCTACCCGCCTACTACTACCCCCCAGATTGTTGTGGGCAGAGCCCTTGACGCTCTGGAGGAGGACTCTGTGGTCAGCAGGTCCTCCTCCGCCTAGCCCTGCAACAAAAATATATAATATTAGTTTGAGGTCACTCCCAAGTATGTTTTGGGAAGTGTTTACCTGTGGACGATGGGGCTCGCCCATCGTCCAGACTCCCTGAAGACTCGCTGCTGGGGGGTTACCGGTCCTGGGTGGTCAGCTCCAGCCCCTGAGCTGACCATTAATCCTCTCCCTTCTGTTGAGGTGCTCTGGAGAGGCAGCTGGAGAGGCCCACAGCAGCGACCTAGAAAAATCAGCACAATAAGACGGAGGCACTTCACACTGGAGGGCGAGCAGCAGGCAGCCATCCCAGGGCCCTGGGGAGTCGTCCCGGTGACGATGTTCCCCCGGATGGCTCTGGAGAGGGGGCAGCCTGCGCGCCGCCATGATGTTGTGGGCCTGAGGGCGACCCAAGCGCCCCGGCCCCGGCTCCGAAACAAATGCACGGGCACTCGCGGTGCCTCCCAGAAGCTCCAGGCGAGGAGCTTCGAGGTCGAGGATGCGCGGGCGCACGCGGGCGCCGGTTAAGCGACGAGCGCGAGCGAAGCGAGCGAGCGGCCATCTTTACTGCTGGCCATGCGGTCACAGCAGAAGAGAGGCGGCTCGGAGGGACTAGCGCGCGCGGCGGCGGGGGAAACGAGGCGCGGAAAGGGTAAAGGCGAGCGCGCAGCGTCTATATGCGGCGCGTAGACTGAGGCGCGCAGGCGCGGGGCCGCGCGAGATCCAAATGAATTTAATTAAATTTGTATATGCGCAGAGGCCGTAGGCGTACGCGGTGGAGTGCGCCTGGTTAATTATACATCGTAAATTATTATTCATTGTAAATAATTCAAGTTAACATCGATTCGACGTGATTAGATGGACTTTTCGAGTCATTGTACAAATGTAATTAGCTTAGAGTATTTGAATGGTCCTGCGTGGCCGGTAGTAATAGGGGGCGTGCGAGTGCGGTCGACCAATGGGGAAATTTACATCATTGCGCGGTTCCAGGAATTTTTCCCATTGGTCTCGCGAGCATTTTGGCGGTTCGCGGAATATGCTGATTGGCTTCAGCGGATTTTCGAGGGAAAGGGGCCGGGAGGAAGGGGCCACGAGGCGATTCCTCCGCCATTCTTGCAGCAGTCGTTGTACCGAATAGTTCAGCATTCTTTTCACTTATACCGTTTGCTTTCTCAGTGTCGATAGTCGACGTTACATATGAACAATCATTAGGCCGATGTTCTGTCTCGGGATGGGCTCCGGGACGCGCGTGGAATATTCGGTCGCGACGGGAACGCGATAATCGGTCGCGCCGAGAATTCTCCTTGGGCGAAGCAACGCTCGCCAATAAATGGCGGGCGAGCTGACGCTCAGGGATCGAACCGGCGTCGGGTCCGCGTAGTAATTATTTCTTGTTAAATTAATAATTATTAAGTAAAGCCGATGGTTTAGTAGTCACGATTGATGGAATAAATTCGTTTGTTTTAAATATGAATATATTGAAATCTTACTTACTTTCCTGTACTGGTAATCCTCCTGTTTCCCCCCTATCATTTTATTAGTCTTATTTATTTGATACATACTGGCCAACAATATTCCACCTGACTTTGGAGCAGCAGCAGCATCATTCTTCAGGAAAAATAGTAAGTTCGTCTAGTGGGCCGACGGGTAACCGTTATGGCTCACGGACGTGAGGGGTAAGGGGCTGCCCTCCCCGGAGAGGCTCCCCAGGTGAAGTCGGGCACGCCTGACCATCCCACTCCCCTGGTAAACGATAGTTGAGGCTTGGCCGCTTCACCCGTCACACCCCCTCCCTGCAGCGGGTCTCATGCGGGCCACCCTTGGTATTTTCGATTAGTTCCCTCGGACTAGCTAAGTGAATGCGTAATTTATCTTGATTGGCAATTACTTGCCTGGCGCCCACCCTTTCCTAACCACGTTATCTGTCGGGACGTTTTCCCCCCAGTGGCCGTTGCAGGCCGATGCAACGTCACAACTGACGCAGCCAACGTGGGGTCTACCGGAACTCGTATTTTTCGTGTGTAGATTAATTTTCCTGATCATTATTTTTAAATATAGAGGCATTTTCCGAAGGTAGAGAGTTCGCGCAGTGGATCGGAAAAATACTTGAGACCAACGTTAGGAAGTAGAATCACGTTGAGACTCGGCCGAGGAATTTCCCTGTTCTCTCTCTCTCACACACACGCCACCATGTGTTGTTCGCCCAAAATGGCCGCCATGATAAATACCAATACACACTGAAGGAAGGAAGGATGTCAAACCAATTAATTAATATCATCTTTAATGATAGATTATAGTAGGTTTGCCCCCATTCCAACCCAGTAGAACCAGTACATGTTAAGTTCACCAATTTTTTTTCCCGGATTGACCGAGTTTGAATACAATCGCGAGCGACCGAATCCGATTAACCGTATCGTACACGAGCAATTGAATTTGGATTTCATGCATGATTAGTTATGAATAATGTAGTTATGTATTGATGATGTAGATAATGATGAATATTGATGAATTGATGATTATTTGATGATGGAATGAATTATGATTTATGATGATGAATTTATGATTGATATTGATTTTCACATGCACATCTATATATGGGCAATTCTCTGTGGGATCGAACATGAAAAAATTTGATTTGGCTCAAAATTTTTTTGTAAGTTCTAGGGCATTCAGCCGATTTCCCAGAATTTTTTTAGATTCTTTCGAGTACTTCAACCCCCTTCAATAAATAGGCAAAGTTGCTGATTTTGCTGTTTTTGCATTTTCAGAGGCATTTTCAACCTTAATTTACACCCTGAAAATGACCTCTGAGGCAAAAAATGAATGGGACACTTTTTTCTGCAAATTTCCTGAATTTTATAGAAAAATTATCTCCAAGGTCATTGGAGCACATTAAGTACTCCACATTACCAATTGGAGCCTCTATTTTTGAACCCTGGGAGTTCGCTCGTCAAGCCCCACACCACATGGGTACTAAAAGTTGTCCCAACTCATACCACATACAGCCTATATAGTGAAAAAATGGGCCTGGACTCTGGAAGCTCCCATAAAATTAATATATTAACTAAAATAGGGGTAAA
>JAJGXB010000278.1:0-14532 GCA_020882725.1 Aphelinus certus
GTTTCTGAAATGGAACTTTTTATAGCAAGTTTCTGAAATGGAACGTTCTTCCTCCCAAGCGACGATGTATGCCTTAAAATATTGATAAAATGAAAATCCAAAATATTGATGCCCGTTTTTTGGCCGCCATTTTGTTCAAAAAAATCAGTCAAAAAAACTCGACGAATTTGAAAAGTTTAAATATTTTGTGCACTTTTGTGCATATTTCCGACGGTAAAAATAAAATTCCTTCTTCCTCTGATTTTGGATTGAAAAAAAAGTGCCCCAAAAAATTGCATTTTTTATTTTAATTTGTTAATTATTTATTGAAAATCAATTTTTTCAGTCTTTTTAACCATTCTATCGTGTAGAGCATACCCGAAAATAGTAGGAATGACTATTTTGCAATAAATCTTCCGTCTTATTCATCAAAATATTTCAGCTCGAATGTACCAATAAAATTTCTGCAATTTGGGACTTAATGGGTTAAATAGAAGAAGAAGTCAGTGCTCGATAGTTCTTTCTAATACTTATAGTTTTTACATGGATCATAAAAATGTAGGGTTCGGTTATTCATTTAGCTTTTGAAAATTTTCATAATGAGATGAATTGAGAAGTACGTCAAAACGATTATGGTCGAAAATCGTGGAAACAATAATTGAAATATGATTTTGAAACAGATATATGTAGATCGCGCGCAGCGCGTTTGATGTAGCTAGTCTATATAAGTGATGATTGCAATGTTCAAATTCAACCCTTTATTGACATGGGCCATTCTCAGAGAAATGGCATTTTTTGATGGTAAAAACAAAAATATTGATTTCATCATTTTTGTACTTTTATTCTTGATTATTGTGTTCTTTATCACTAACTGCAGAAGCTAAAACCACTCGTGGTCATTTGAAATCACCATACTCGAATTTTTTTCAGTCATTCCTGTTTTTATGATGTTTTAGATACCATGGTAATAACACGTTTTATGGATATAATATGAGATTAACCATGATTAAAATAATCGACTGGGTTTCTTACTAGAAATCCGACAAATAGCGGGGGAAAATCGGTGAAACCTAAAGTCAAAAACCCAATCGACCAGGAGGGTTTCCTAGTTGGCCAATCGTGTTTCCTAGTCACTTGACTGCGTTTCCTAGCCGGTTATCGAGAAGCCCCAGGCTGGATCCGAAGAGCGTTTCCTAGTCATTTGTTGGATTTCCTATAGACACTAGACCGTGTTTCCTAGTCTGTCGAGCGTGTTTCCTAGTCAAATAGAAGAATATACTGATCGAATGCCGAGCGTGTTTCCCTAGTCACTTCACCGTGATTCTTGGTCGGTTGACAGTGTTTCCTAGTCAATCGACGTGCTTCCTGGTCAGAGAAAAAAAATAAATGAACCGAATGAACCGAATGTCGAGCGTGTTTTTTAGTCACTTGATCGTGTTTCCTAGTCGATCCATATATTTTTCTTTCTGACTAGGAAACACTATCAAACTACTAGGCAACACACTTGATTGACTATAAAACCCACTGAGTGACTGGGTAACACTCCTGGCATCCATCCTGGGACTTGTCAGAATAGTATCAGAAAATACATATTCACTCCCGCACGCTGGAAATTATCTGCATTCCAAGTTATTAACAATTCAGCGGAAAATGTGCATTTTTTTGTATTATCATAAATAAATCAATAAGTATGAGGAATAGGAAGATAATCTGTAGGAAAAATTATGTTCCTGACAAAATTTTGCACGAGTTAGCATTGATTTGATATATTTTTACGACATTGAGATTTTTTTGTAAAATCGGTGAAATTTTAACTTATAAGTAAATTGAATATCTTTCCTATTTTTACGTCTTTTTAAAAACTGAAAAGAGTTATGAAAATTGTATAAGTTACCGCTTACTTGAATGCTTTGTACGTTAAGATAAGCCTAGTAGAACCAGAGTTATAATGTTATAAACATATCGGTTGTTTACGTCGAAATGGTAGCAGATAGCAGAAAATATTTATGATACGGTCCGATAACGCTCAAAATAGGCTCTCGGAGTCGACTCGCCAACCGGGTGGCGGAGAGAGGGAGCTCGTGGCAGCCTCGGGAGTCGGTGAATATCGACTTCAAACTAGATTCGCTCGGAAAAAGCTTTGATATCTCTGTTCCTCTTCATTGTGGACGGATGATTTTTTTTTCAATTTGATGAAGAGAATCACAAAATTCAATCAGCATTTCAAAACAATCACTGTTTCGATCGATATTTCTCATGTTCTTGTTTATTACATTAAAAATAATTATATAATTCAAAATATATTGTGAGTAAAAAAAATACCAGTTCATTTTTTTTGCATATTTCATTTCATTATAAAGAATACATATGTTCATTCACATTATTCGCATCTTTTTCGGAGGGTTTAATACCTCGTAATCTTCTAGTCCACTTTCATCCCCGATATCGCTCATATAACTCATCTGTAAGTTATCTTCTTCACGTGTTTCCATTCGAATTTTCGAAGCGCTCCTTTCCACCTTTTGCCTGAGCTGCGCCGAGCAGGATTAAGTGAGTGGAAGTATGAGTGTGCATGTATGAGTGAGAATACGCAGAGCGAGCCACCGATGCAACGGCCGGCAGCTCACACGAAAAGCGCAATTTCAGACTGTGCATTTTGCAGCTTACCATAGTTTTGCGAGAAGGCGGCCATAGGATATCAACCTATATAATGTTACCGAGCAGCCAGCGGGCGCTCGAGCGGATTGAGAGAGCGTATGTATGTATTGTAGGATTTATGACAAATTGTAGCTAAACAAATAGGCCACTGAGCCGTGTGAAAAAGCGAGCGCGCTTCTTAGAATAAGATCCGCGCGTGTGACGCAGCGAACGGGAGGAGTTACGGGACGCGCTCGCCACCGCCTCGCGCATCCGCGGGGGCTCCTGCTTGAGTGATGTCACGGCGATTATAAAAGAAAATGCCCCGGTGGACAGTGACAGAGTATATCAGAGTGAGTAGAGAAAGTACAGAGAATAAAATAGTCAGTCGGGAGTAAGGTCGGAAGTGAGTCGGATAGTTAGCGAGTCGATCGGCACCAACGTGAGTCCCATAGCGAGTAGCCGATATGAAGCGCACGGGCGGTGCACTCTCCGCGTATCGTGTTCCAATCACCATTGTAATTACTTTTTGAGTCACCGTTTTATCAATCCATATGTAAGTCGAGAAATAGTTGCGGAGCGTATAGGTAAATCGATCGAGCGGGATTTGTCAATATACTCCTCTCTTATTTCAAATTCAATAAAACATAAAATTAGTGCTAATGCAAATCAGCATTTATTATTTACGCATCCCACATCCTACAACGGACCAGCGCGCCAATGAATTGTCGGCTGCCATGCTGCCATCAGTGCACGGACGAGGCCGATCAGGCGCCGGATAAAAGAATTTTATGTAAGTAGCCGAGCGGTCTTTGACCATTCCCCCCATTCCACATTTCCCAATAATCGATGCGATAAAACAGAATTATCTCGCCAAAACAGGGGTATTTCACCCAACCGCCCCTCTCAATGACGGTCGGGTCATAACACTCTCATCTTCTTTATCATCATTCTTATCTTTGTTCGTACTATTCTAATCAAGATCGTCAGGATTCGAATGAATTTAGCAATTTTTACGATTTCCCCCCAAACAATCGGAACAATATTGTGAGCATTCAAAACCATGCTTCCTGCCACTACAATTTTTAGAACAATCGTTTATGTATCTACAGCAGACGTATTTGAGAATATCATCGGGTACTGATTTTTCGCCAATTCCTATTTTTTTCTATACACTCGATTATTTTGTAATTGCCTACCCCATTGCGATTCTTCAATTTTAACATGTAAATCGAGCTATTTTTCAATTTGACAATAAACGCACAATGGATGTTGTTCAGCAACGGATTCCGTTGGGGGAAATATAGAAATTTGAAATTTCTTTGTTCGAATATATTTTTTGTACAGTATATATCTTAGTTTATTTAAGGTAGTTTATGCCATATGAAGCTCACGCACGGGCGAACACAAGCTTGCCCATGCTCTGTCTCACTTGCTCTCGCTGCGCTCACGCGTTCGCCACGTGAAATCATCAACTCTGCATTAGAATAACTCAGAAACGGTACGGTTTAACATGCTACACTGAGCGAGAGAAGTTTTTGTTACTATGTCCTCTATAACATACTGTTTTTTTGTTAACATTTAGAGAAGCGTTCTCGAGATATCGATGGGAAAGTCTTTCTGAGCATCCCCACAGAGGCTCGGTATAGGACTTATTATTGATACTCAATATTTCATGATTGGCACGGCTGAGCTCGCTCAAATTTTGAAAGCTCGTGTAAAATATTTTTATGAAAGAAAGGCTAAAATTTCAAGACAATTGTAACAAAATGCAGTTTGGCATAAATTACCTTGATGTCGATTGGTCATTTGACGGTTTTCCGGTGTATAAAAGTTGAATTACTTTGGAACCTACTTCTACAGTTTTTTTTTATTCGCATTTTTGTTTGAAAACTAGAAGCTGTTTAGCGTACGTATCGAGCGCGTGCGGAGTATTTTGTAGGTGGATTCTCTCTGTTCTGAGGATTAATTTTATAAGAATATACTGAAAGCATAATGTAATGTAATGTAAATATTAGTTGAAACATATGTTCCAAATATATCTTACTGTTGCAGCAGAAACACTATATGATGAATACAAAATTCATGATCAGATGACTCAGAAACGTTGGGATATGTGATAGAAGAATTCCAAAACACATCCACATTGTGTATGTGTGTGGAGGAAAACGGTTATTTATTTTTTTTCTATTCTTCTAACATGTAAAAAGCTCTGCTTTATGAGAAGTATGGAAAATATATCTGGTACATGATATATGAACTCCATAGAAATGATTGAAAAAAATAAATTGTTCAGAAAAATACATGAAAAATCATTAAATTCTAATGATTACACAGCTCCACAAAAAAAAAATAAAAAATTGAACCAGAGACTGGACCACCCTACTTCTATGTATTTTTGAATCCGAATCCGAGGTCCGTTAAACTCCATCACCCCTGCGTTTAGACATAACTTCAGAAAAAAATTTTAAAATCATCATTTTGCAAGACAGAAAATTTTTTCAGATTTTATGTGAAAAATTAGATAGAAACTGTTCTTGGTGTTTTTTCAATTCGTCGCATAGTTTACGAGTGAAAAATTCATAAAATTATGAATTTTGAATCCGGCCCACTAGCCGTCAAACTTTCTGAATTTTTTTACCCAAAAAGTATGCGACGAATCGGAAAATCGCTAAGGACAGTTTTCTTTTATTTTTTTAAGTAGAATAGAATAGAATTTTTTGTTTTGCAAAATATCGATTTCATCGATATGTCGTCCGCCATATTTTTGAGGTTATGGCTAAACGCAGGGGTGATGGAGCTAAACGGACCTCGGATTCGGATTCAGCAGTCAAAAATACATCGAAGTAGGGTAGTCCAGTCTCTGGTTCAATTTTTTATTTTTTTTTTGTGGAGCTGTGTTGTCGTTCTGTAGAATATATAAGACAACAATGTGCCTAGATGTATAACTCATTATAAACATAATTTCTTATACTTTTTTGATCAAGACATACTCCATAAATTTTCAGTGAATCCCAAAAATGTATTCTAGACAGGGCCACATACAGTTGTCCCTGGTGGATAACATCTTTTCTCAAATCAATACCAATCAAATGAAATGTCTGTCAATCAACTTATCGCATAAATCCAAAGTGAATAATCTAGTCGCGTTGAATAACCTTCGCTAATATTGAGATTTCTGATGAGCATAACAAGGCAATTGATTTTCAACTTCAACTTACAAGGGGGAAGAGATGGAGGAGATAGAGTATTCAAGTACTCTGGTAATAAAATATCATCAAAACCTGTATCATCACAGTTTTTTGTACTGTCAACACTTGTTATAATATTTTTCTGTCGCTTCATCAAGTGAATTCAAGACTTCTTCATTAATTTCATTTACTACATTGATATATGATTACATTTAATGTAAACTACGACTTATATATAGATCGATTACCTCACTTCGGGTACCACCCACTTTTACTGGGTTTAACTGTCTAAAATCTCGATCTAATGTGAATATTTTACCACCAAATATCTTATACGGGGCGAATCACGTCAATTCTCCAGAGCCTGCGCGCGGACGCTAAAACCTCGCGTTTTCGACGCTTGTTTTCGACTCTATTAGACCAATATCTAAATGATGTCGGATATGATATCAATGTAGTTTTTTGTCAGCTTTCCGATAGTGAATTGAGTTTTCCAAAATTTTCACGTTTCCCAGAAAAAAAACATAAAACATGCCATATCTCAAAACCCTAATTTTTGCTTTCTCAAAGAGAAAGATTTGTAATGGGGCAAAAATCGACCCACCGAATCGGACCTCGGGACCTCGATTTTCGTAATCTACGGGTCGAAAAACATGGACATCCAAAAGTGTGTGTGTGTGTGTGTGTGTGTGTGTGTGTGTGTGTGTGTGTGTGTGTGTGTGTGTGTGTGTGTGTGTATGTACGTATGTGTGTAACCTGATTTATTTATTCAACAAATGCGAGAAAGATAGAAAATATGCACTTACTAGCTACGTAGTGTGTTTGTTTTGAAACATGGTCACGAATAATGCATGACAAGGATGAGTGCCGCTGCACTACGAGTATCTATGAGCGAAGTGCCTGAGTGCGCTATAACCCGTCATACAAAACTATAAATATCAATGCAAATATTGAATCGATGTCATATGGAACATAGATCGATGATCAGGCTTTCGTATTATACAATAAAAAAAGACGAACCCAGTTGGACAACATATGTAAATGAAATCAACTCATGGACAAAGTGTCATGTATTTGTCCATGGCTTTTCTAAAAACAAAGGAATAAAAATTATTGAAAATTCTAGGCTTTAACAATTGAAAGTAGCTAAGGAAGTGACCAATGGGATCAGGTTGTATTATTTACTGGAAGTCCTGATTTATTTATTCAACAAATGCGAGAAAGATAGAAAATATGCAATCACTCCTTCTGGATCGCTTTGTTATAGAATATAAAATATAAATGAATGAGTTTTGAACGAGTTGGTTCGATATCAAGAAATTTATCAAATGGACAACAATGCTTTGAATTGTCCATTCGAATTCATCAACGAATTAAAATTTGGGAAAAATTGTCAAAAACAGTCAATGAATCACAAGTATGAATGAATTGAAGTTCAATTGATTGTGACGTTCTGACTTAACCCATTATGTCCGAAATTACAGAAATTTTATTTGTAATTTCGAGCTCGAATAATTTGATGAATAAGACGGGAAGTAAAATAGTCATTTCTACTATTTTCGGGTATGCTCTACACGATACAATGGTTAAAAAGACTGAAAAAATTTTTTTTCAATAGATAATTAAAAATTAAAATAAGAAATGCAATTTTTTGGAGCACTTTTTTTTCAATCCAAAATCATAGGAAGAAGGAACTTCATTTTGAATGTCGCAAACATTCACAAAAGTGCAGAAAATATTTGAACTTTCCAAATTTGTTGAGTTTTTCCGACTATGATTTTTTCAGCAAAATGGCGGCCAGAGAACGGGAATCAATATTTTGGATTTTCATTTTATCAATATTTTGAAGCATACATTTTTATATTCAAGATATTTCTTTGAAATTTCGTAAACAGTGGTTTTTAATGTCACTGATGACGATTCTAACATCAAATTCTCAAAATTCTGGATCCAAGATGGCGGTTTCAAGATTGCGGCTCATGATTTTGGTACGTTTTCAGTTGGAGGTTCGTAAAAATTTGGACTAATGGGTTTTCGGGGGCACTGATGGTAAATCTGATATCAGATTTTCGGAATTCTGTATCCAAGATGGCGGCTCATGATTTTTTTTAATGATGAAATTAATTCTCTCATTCGGGAACAAAAGCAGCGTGTATTCTGAATGTCAAGCTCTCATTTCGTTTTTGAATTTTCAAAAATTATCATCTCATTCAAAAGTTATGCACATGAGTCCTGAAGTTCCCCGTTTTTGCCCACAGTGCGGCGGAGAGGGAGAGCGCGCAGCAGTCTCGCGAGTCGGTGAATATCGACTCCAAATTGGACTCGCTCGGGAAAATCTTTGATATCTTTGTACCTATTCATCGTAGACGGATGATTTTCTATATTGGATTTAGAAAATCACAAGGAATTCAATAGCCAAATCAGCACTTCAAAAAAAAAATCACCATTCACGATTAATATTCTTCCTGTTTTTTTCTATATATTCATGAATTTACAGAGTACGTCATGTTGAACAATTAATGTGCAACGTGATTGCCTGTATATATTCATGTGAAACGAGGGTCACTCATCAGTCATACTTTTCCTCTTTCTTCGCATATATCATTGAAGAGCGATGATAAAGCGATTCTTTAAAGTTCTGGAGGATCCAGAAAATGAGAAACTGCGCGAGAAAATTCCATGTTCTATAAAAAACAGTTCCTAATCGAGCTAAGCGGGCTAAGCCTATAGTCGCTGCCATTTTTCAGTATACCTCAAACCTCTATCGATTGTCCGAGAGATACAGCCATATTGATTATGGAGCGCTGTATTGGTCGCTGCTACCTATAGTCTCTACCATTGAGGGGAACTTGTCTCATAGCTCTGAGTTTTATGCTCTATGCGGGGTAGTGATAGGTTAACATAGAATCTACCTCGTGACGCAAGTAATTTCTACTTGGCAACACTTGACAATGTAGAGTACAGTGTACCTAGCAGTACCTGACATCTGCTAAGTAGAATTTACCTTAGTCGCAAGTAGTCGCAAGTATATGCTACCGTAAATAGATAAACTAAATGATATGAACATTTCCATATGTATATTGGTGATTCTCTATAAAATTGCCAAAACTAGAAAACAATTTCGGGATCGAGTTCTTCGTCAAAATCGATACTATCATATTATTTCGGATCGATTTTTCATATTTTTAGCATTCTAAACTTACTCAATAACAAGTTAAAGACGCCGAATTAGCTGCTTTTGTAATTTTAGAAGTATTTTCCACCTCAATATGTAGGGTTCATGAAATGACTTCTGAGCAAGAAAGTTAATAAGATATTATCTTACTATTATATAAAGAGGAAACGTTTGCTTGTATGTTCGCAAAAATCTCAAAAACTACTGAACCAATCGTCTCCAAATTTTGACATTAGCTTTACTATGTACCCTGAAGTGTCATAGGCTATGAAGATTAATCATTAATTAATTAGGAACGTTTCTATGCAAAATGTGAAAATAACATGCAAATCAGCTCCGGCTTATCTCTTTGGCCACTACTGAACCAATCGTCTCCAAATTTTGACATTAGCTTTACTATGTACCCTGAAGTGTCATAGGCTATGAAGATTAATCATTAATTAATTAGGAACGTTTCTATGCAAAATGTGAAAATAACATGCAAATCAGCTCCGGCTTATCTCTTTGGCCACTACTGAACCAATCGTCTCCAAATTTTGACATTAGCTTTACTATGTACCCTGAAGTGTCATAGGCTATGAAGATTAATCATTAATTAATTAGGAACGTTTCTATGCAAAATGTGAAAATAACATGCAAATCAGCTCCGGCTTATCTCTTTGGCCACTACTGAACCAATCGTCTCCAAATTTTGACATTAGCTTTACTATGTACCCTGAAGTGTCATAGGCTATGAAGATTAATCATTAATTAATTAGGAACGTTTCTATGCAAAATGTGAAAATAACATGCAAATCAGCTCCGGCTTATCTCTTTGGCCACTAGGTGGCGAGACGCTGTTTTAGCCGTTTACGCGACTGAAGTGGCGCGGTCTGGCCTATAAGTATAAAGCAATCAGTGTTGAAGTCCTCGATTTTCTCATGGAAAACTTTGAATTGGTCGTCCTTTTGTGACTCCCGATATTATAGCGGTGTAATCGATTGCCCAAATAATCGAACTCGTATATATTTTCTCAAGGAACTATTTTTAACGGCTGAAATATGCCTTAATTTGAAGCTCCGGCTTCTCCCTTCGGCCACTAGGTGCCAAACCGCTGTACGAGCCTTTACACGGTTTTTTTTTGTTATTACAGTAAACAAGGTTCAAGGTTAGATATTTAAATATGTCGGAATTGATTTACGCTCAGATTATTTTTCACACGGGCAGTTGTATGTTGGACTTTCTGGTATGGACAAGTCGGATTCCGATTCCCATTCCAAAACCAAAAATGTTGTTTATTCTGAAGTACTTTAGGGGTTTGAAACTTCAAACACTTGAATGTTACGTTTTTATTCCTATGCACAGTTATTATATATCATTCGAATTCTATTTACTCGGAGAGCGGGCGAGACGGGGGATGCTAGTAAATGAATAAGACAAATTGATCAATGGATAAGTGTGAAGTAATAAAAACTGACAGATGAATATGTTTCCCAAAATACACATGATTGATCTTAGAATTGAATATTCTACTTATAATCAATTAATAAGAAAATTACAGAAAAATGAGTCAGCGCTAGGAGAATTAACAACTTCCATGTACTTGGGTATGTATTATTTACAAAACAACAATTTAACATCAAGCGCTGACTCATTTTTCTACACTTCTTGGATTAACTGATTGAATGTTGAATCTTCAAGACTGAAATCGATCATAAGTAGCTCTGGATTGAACCGAGTGATGATGGTTGTTCCCCAAATGTACTCATAATTTGCATAATTCGCACGCGAAGATAATCCAAACCCGCTCCGTCTAACTAAAGAAACTCGCGAACAGCCCGCTGCTTCGCTCGTTCCGAAAACCCGCGGCGACCATGTTCAGCACGTGCCCCTAATTTCCACAGCGGACATGTTCAACTCGTAGAAAGTCCTACGCCCACAGCGACCATTATCAACTTGGCAGGCCCCCCCTGAGCCTGGAGTCTGGCTCTCTAAAATGATGCGACAAACACGGTTACCCGACCGCGGTTCGTTTCAAGCACACGTACTCAGTCACACCGTCGAACCACACATTTACTCAATCTACACATTCACCCCGAACCGTATCTCTCGCGCGGCCGTCGAGAAAGATCCTCGCGACCCGATTTCCTCGCTCGCAAAATTGTACCAGAGACACACCGAATTTCCCCAGATACACCGTTAGTCAGCACTCACCCATGTGCTGCCCAACTTTATACGCACACGCATACAGTTTTCTCACACAACCCGTTCGCTCTCTCTAAACTACATCAAATATTATTATTTCAATGACGCATATTTGTACTAATAGTTGAAGACATCCCAAAAGACATACTCGCGATACGCCTATTGATACGCGCGTACCGGTCAGTCCGACGCTGAGTTCGAACGCGCCTTTGTTCCACGTGCCGCGCTCGGCTTCGCGCACAACGACATGCCCGCCCTAAGATACCCCCGAATGCGCATAAAGTATATATCGACGACTAAGATTCGTCCATCCCAAGACGAGCCGACCACGAGATATGCCGCGTTCCGTTTGGCAACATACAGATAAACCGCGATTCAGTTCAAGCGCACAAAGGTATACCGCATTCGAATGCGCTTTTCAAGATACATCGTTTACAAGTCGGCTGCGCCAAGATACACCGCGAGACAATCAATTAACCCGTGCCAAATCAACCCGAGAACATGCCAAACCGCGCCAAGATAAACTCGCGTTCACGTCAAACCGCGCCAAGATAATCTCGATCGCGTGGTGACAACTTGCTCGAGCCGTACGCGCTCGGGGGGAAGAACCACCAACCTCGCTAACTAGTAGCGTCGATCCTCTCCGCTGCACCTCGTGGCCGCTTCCTCGGGAGGGTCGTCCGGGCTCCGCGCGTCGCTGTTCCCTGGGCTTGCTTCCGCTCGCTCGCACGCTCGGTAGAGGAGTGCCGCACTCGCCGCGCTTGCCCGCCGTTCGCACTGGGCCCTGTTGCAGCGCGCTCCGATTGGCCCGCTACGCACTCTCCGCACCAATCCGCGCGCGCCTACCCGGCCGCTACTACGCAGTTTCTTCTCGCCGGTTCCTTGGCAATGCATCTGTATCCCCGATGCATTGTAAAAAGCCCTTTGAATTTTCCGTGTATGATCCCGTAGTCCAACGCATCAACATCCTTCTCGTTTTTGCCTGGTCGAGATAGCTTCAACCGCCTTTTTCCCGTAGCCATCATGGCGCCGTGTTCTCTCTCCTCTACGCCCGGCTCGGCTGAGCGCCGTTGGCAGCCTCCGCTTGACGCCCGTGAATAAAAAAAAACAAGACGAAACGTGTTGAATTCTCTAGCTGAGAATCCGTTTTCGACCCGACCTGGAACGCTCGCATGGTTTATTTCCCCCCAATTTTAAGCTTAGCATGCTAACTTTGTATCATTGCAAAATGCAATGTTACACTATATATAGTTATTGAACATGCATATGCAAACGGGTTAGTACTATGGCATCCACTGGTATAGCAGCCACTCCACTTTCACGAAGCAAGAACGTGCATAAAGTATCCCAGTTGCCTATACCATTGCATTTAGATCCATCATCAATTATAAATTTAGAGGCTCAAGAAGCTGCTCATTTGAAAAAAATTGACGTTTCTATTTGGGATTAATCTGAGATATTCCAAGATATTCTATTATCATTGACAGAATATCACGTCAACTCTCCAGAGCCTGCGCGCGGACGCTAAAACCTTGCGTTTTCGACACTTGTTTTCGACTCTATTAGACCAATATCTAAATGATGTCGGATATGATATCAATGAAGTTATTTGTCAGCTTTCCGATAGTGAATTTAGTTTTCCAAAATTTTCACGTTTTTCCAGAAAAAAAAACATAAAACATGCCATATCTCAAAACCCTGATTTTTTAGATTTTTTTTAATAGTCTAGATCGAAAGCTGACCTTCTTTTACATTGATATAGTCTCTAAAAAAAAAGGACTATTTCGTTATTCTCGAGGAATTGAGTAGTGAACATGAGAGATTGCGCCGCGCCACGCTGCTTCCACGCGCTCGGGCTCGAGTCTTCTGTACACGTGAGTGCCGAATTCAGAGTACATTCGATATCCATACTTGTTTTTATATATTGAATGAAGTCTCACGTTCATTACTTGTTCGATTCATGAGTTTTTCATTTCACTTTCTTTGAGTAACGTTTCTGCTTTGTTATCCAAACTTTGAAATATTGTGTTTTATCTGTGCATTTTTTTTTATTTTTTTTCGACTTCGGAAAAATTGCATACTCCGAAGCTGACGAAATGCTTTCGACAATCAGCCTCTCATCGCAAGTTGGTATGAATGCATGGAACTGCAGAGTGCCTGGTATAGGAATAGTATTATCAAATATCACTTTCAATTCCAACTTCGCTTTCTCGTATTCTTCTTGTGCACTGAAAAACACTACAGTTTCCTTGCAATAATTTTTTGCCCATTCATATAAACCTTCTGCGGTTAAGATGTGATTGTTTGCAGAGCGCTGTAAACTCGCTAATTTAGCACCTCGTTTTACATTAGCTCCAATTCCATCGCATGCGCTGTAGCACAGAAATGCCATTCCGCGGAAATGCCAAAATCTTTTTGATGATAAAGAGGATTAGAAAAACTTTTCTGATTTTTAAAGTGCTGACCTGCTCCATCGGTACTATAATAAATTTTCTTGAGTTTGAACTCTTTTTTCAGATATCTTACGATTATTTCTTGGTACACATGGACTGCAACTGTATCGTGAGCTATATTATTTGAGATAATGGCCATGCTCTTGTACTGAAGTTCTTCATTTCTTCGAAAGTAAATAACAACTGTAAAAATCGTTTCTTGATTGTTATTCCAGTGGAATGATTGAGCTGAATTTTGCACAACAAACGCATAATTTTCAACGAAATCAAAGCAAACTAAAAGTTCGGCTTACGTGTACAGAAGACTCGAGCCCGAGCGCGTGGAAGCAGCGTGGCGCGGCGCGGCGCAACCTCTCATGTTCACTACTCAATTCCTCAAGAATAACGAAATAGTCCTATTTTTTAAAGGTTACATCAATGTAAAAAAAGGTCAGCTTTCGATCTAGACTATTAAAAAAAATCTAAAAACCGCTGCCAAGTGCCTTAGCAGTATGCTTTCTCAAAAAGGCTTCAATATCATCGAAAAACGCTTCCCAAACCTGTATTTTCACCTTTCCACTACCGTAGATACTATCATCTATTTTTCAAAAATTACAAAAAAATTATTTAATCAATTCAATTCGTATCTTTGTGACTGTGTAAAGTGTCGTTCTTTTTCAATTGACCAAACTATGTTGCGAGTGTTGATGTCTGCCCGGGCTCTCTTATTATTTGATCAAATGCAACAAAGCAAACGGTTCTAGGTTCTACACGATGCGAGACATTTGGACCTACATAATTTTTCGATCAATTCATCTTGTGACTGTCATACGGTTTAATAGCGGTCAAAATCGACCCGCCCTGCCTTTAAGTCCGTTTTTGATCATTTTCGACGGCTGAGGTTGGAAATGATCAATTCAAAATCTATTTTGAT